>ML327851.1:0-20711 GCA_005239505.1 Nicotiana paniculata | reverse complement strand
CGGCACAGTTACCGTTAGTGTATAGCGCCATATACTATGGCGTTATACATAGATCTGTTCTTAGTTTTTTTTGGACCTATTTTTGTTCTACTTGTGCAAAAATGACCTACTTGGGTTCCGCGCCCATCCTAAACCTCTGTTGAAAATGTGGACTTACCCACCGCACAATCAAAATCAAATAAAATAAAATCAGTACTACACTATCACTCCAATAGAAAACAAAATACCCACAATCCAAAAGTACAAACCCATTACCTAACAAAACTACCAACTGTGTCACGACCCAATTTCATGTCAGGTTGAAATGTCGTCCAACACCGTTGCTAGACAAGCCGACCGTAAACAACTTAATGATTTTTCCATTTTACTTAAGAATTTCCAACAACTAACTTTACATAAATTCAACGTATTTAGTAATTAACAGATTTGCAAGGAAAAAAAATGCGAGAACAACCAGAGAAAATCATAAATATAGAAATACAACCCAAAAATAGCAGTCTATTAGTGTGTGTGCCAAGATCTAGTGTCACAAATATGTGAGCAACTAGTAGAATGTACAAAAGATGACTATCCTACTGTCTGAGATAGTATAGACCGATACAAACAAAAGAGAAACTCTGGCAATGCTGCTGAACGGCTCGGAAAGGGGGCAGCTCATCGTGAAGTCTCAAACAAATATCAAGTATGAGCGCCGGGCGGGTAACTAGATGCATCAACCTCAGATCATGTACAATTAAGTACAGAAGCGTAATATGAGTACATAAATAATATGTACCCAGTAAGTATCCAGTCTAACCTCGAAGAAATAGTAACGAGGGGTCGACTTGACACTCACTAGGGCTAACAATAATATATTAAAATGTTATACTAATCATGGATTTTCATGAAAAATACTAAAAGCCTAAGAACAGAAAGATATAAGTCCTTCTTTCACAACTATAATTGCTAATATCGGGATCAACATGCAACGGTTACATTTCAAGACATTTAAGAAATAACAATCATAGAATGTACCAAAGAATTTTCATGCGCAAGTTATGCCGAGGTCGTACGGCCCGATCCAACATTATATTAAATTGTGCACTGCCGGAGGGTCGAACGGTGCGAACCATAGATGCATTTATCTACTATCGAGGTGCTCGGCCCGATCCACAAATAGAAATTATTTTCAAGGAAATACAATATCTCATTTTACGGTCAAGTATGCCAATAAATTCTTCAAATAGGTGAACTTAGCCTATTACGAATCCTTTATCAAATTCTGACATGACTCAAGTAATCAATTTAACAAGTAAGGGCACAATCATTTCAAATAAAGCATGATATGAGTCCTAAACTTCTCGGACGATGACACTATAGTAGCTATGTACGGACTCTCGTTACCTCGTACGTACGTAGCCCCCCACAAATAGGTTCACACATTCCTTGAGGATGGAACGCAATGCTGAGCTCTACTCGGGTACCCAACTCAATCTGTACGGCTCTCTAGAAATGCGAAGTGAACTGAGGGCCTCTATCCGATATAATGAAAACAAGAACACCGTGCAACCGTACTATCTCCCGAATGTAAATCTGATCCAACCTCTCTTAAGTATAATTAGTGGCAACTAGAATGAAGTGTGCCCACTTGGTCAACCTGTATGACCCAAACTGCATTGAACTTTCGCATGGTCCACGGCAATCCAACCACGAAGTCCATAGTGATGCGCTCCCACTTCTACTCGGGTATAGTCATCTGTTGGAGTAGGCCTCCTGGCCTCTGGTGCTCATACTTAACCTGTTGGCAATTTAGGCACCTAGCAACATACTCAACTATGTCCTTATTCATCCGCCGTCACCAATAGTTCTGTCTTAGATCCCGATACATCTTTGTGGCACCTGGATGAATAGAATACCGAGAACTGTGCGCCTCCTCTAGAATCCTCTCCCTCAAGCCATCGACATTAGGAACAAAAATACGACCCTGGAGCCGCGAGACACCATCCTCGCCAATAAAAACCTCTTTGGCACCACCCTGTAGTACCGTCTCTCTAAGAACTGCCAAGGATGGATCATCAAGCTGTCGGGCCTTGATCTGCCCCAATAATGAAGACTGAGAAACAATACATGTAAGGACTCGGCTGGGCTCTGAAATGTCCAACCTCACAAGTCTATTAGCCAAGGACTGAATGTCCAAAGCTAGTGGCCTCTCCTCTGCTGATATGAATGCCAAGCTACCCATACTCTCTGCCTTGCTGCTCAAGGCATCCGCGACTACATTCTCCTTGCCTGGATGATAAAGAATAATGATGTCATAGTCCTTTAGTAACTCAAGCCATTTGCGCTGCCTCAAATTGAGATCTCTTTGCTTGAACAAGTGCTGCAAACTACGATTGTCGGTATAAACCTCACAAGTTACCCCATATAAAAGTAATGCCTCCAAATCTTAAGAGCATGAATAATTGCGGCCAACTCCAAATCGTGCACATGGTAGTTCTTCTCATGGGGCTTCAACTGACGTGAAACATATGCAATAACTCGCCCCTCCTGTATCAATACACATCCCAAGACAACGCGTGAAGCGTCGCAATAAACTGTATACATCCTCAAACCGGAAGGCAACACTAAAACTGATGATGTGGTCAAAGCTGTCTTGAGCTTCTGAAAGCTCGCCTCACACTCATCGGACCATCAAATCGGAGCACCCTTCTGGGTCAATCTATTCAGGGGTGCTGCAATGGATAAAAAGCCCTCCATAAACCGGCGGTAATACCCTGCTAACCCCAAGAAACTCCTTATCTCGGTCGCCGAAGTAGGACGAGGCCAACTTTGAACTGCCGCAATCTTCTTGGGATCCACATTAATACCCCCGCTTGATACAAAATGTCTCAAGAATGCCACATAATCCAACCAAAACTCACACTTGCAGAACTTAGCATACAACTTCAGTTCCCACAAAGTTTAGAGCACTACTCTCAAATGCTGATTGTGCTCTCCCAGGCTGCGTGGGTAAATAAATATGTTATCAATGAAGACAATAACAAAGAAATCAATATAAGGCCTGAACACCCTGTTCATCAAGTCCATAAATGTCGTTGGGGCATTGGTCAAACCAAAGGACATCACTAGAACTCATAATGGACCTATAGAGTACGGAAGGCAGTCTTCGGAACATTTGAGTCCCAAATCTTCAGCTGATGGTACACCGTTCTCAAGACGATCTTAGAAAAACCCCTAGCACCCTGCAACTGGTCAAACAAATCATCAATGCACGGCAATGGGTACTTGTTCTTGATGGTAACTTTATTCAACTGGCGGTAATCTATCACGCCCCAAACCGGAGGGGGGGGGGGCAAGACAGGAACCCGATGCCTCGCCTATCCTTGCGTACCAACTTGCGATTAAGGGACTCTCAACATATAATGTCATACATTGGCCATGGGCCACATTGCAAGACAATTTGCGAATGCTGACAAAACATCAATATAAAGCTGGGCCGACAAGGCCGACATAACTACTACAGCTGCCAAACCAACAAAATATATATGTAAGGCTTACAAGTCCAACATACTGCACTAACTGACAGGATATGTCTACAAGCCTCTATTGATGGGTGTTGTCACACCTTCTTTTTCCTACCCCCGGGAGGGTATAAGGGGGTTTTTCAAATTTAAGTGAAAATCGAAACGGGATTATTTTATTTAAAATTCAGAGTCGCCACTTGGGATAGTTTATGGTGTCCCAAGTCACCGGTTTAAATCCCGAATCGAGGAAAAATTGACTCTGATTTACAGTGCGCGAACACAGAAATCGTGGTAAGGAATTCTGTTAACCCGAGAGAAGGTGTTAGGCATTCCCGAGTTCCGTGGTTTTAGCACGGTCGCTCAACTATTATTAGTGGCCTATTTATCTGATTTTAAAACATTGTTTGAAACCTATGAGCATTTTATTACTTTTAAACCGCTCTTGATAATCTAACTGTTATACCACTAATTATTTGGTTACACATTCCGAATTGTGTCATGCAAACCGTACCCACGATCCACAACGTGTTTATCTTATTAAATTTAAATTGTGGCCGAGTCACATAAATGTACCCTGGATTTTAATAGTTAAGAGTCACAACCACGTCACAGAAACTGTACCCGTAGCTATGACAATTATTTAATTTAAATATGCGATGATTGAGTCACGTGAAACATACACTCAAATGGGATTTCATATATACCTTATATACTTCCCAAAATTCAAACTAACATTTATTATTTTTCCACTGTTCACGAGATTCCTTAGTATTCTCCTTCACAGACCAAATAAGTTCTCCATTTACTCATGGATATATCTGACTATGAGAGCTAACTTATTATAACACTTATCATGAATCAAATGTCATCATAATTGAAGTCCATGTAGTAAATCTTCACAGTCCACATAGATTTCACAAAAAAAAAAATAGCATTCTTAAACATTGTAACAAAATAGAACAAAATGAAAGAAGTGAATCTCACATTGATTCTTCAAACAGAATTAGTTACTGCTAACCGGACCAAAAATGGAAACCTCGAACGAAACTATGATCTAGATCTCGAAACTCACCGGATTCAATGACACTACTACCACAACGATGGCGATACTGGAGAAACGGTCAAAATAAAATACACGAAGGAATCGCTAAAGAACTAATCCCGGCCAAACTCGGCACAAAACGCCACAATAATCCAGAACCCGTTAGATCTAAACTCGTCCGACATAGAAGTAACGCACACGAGAATAATGGTGATGAAACAACCGCCGATTTTCTATTCGTTCATCGTCGATGGTGCGACTCCGATGATACAAAGACAATAGAGGGGGAAGAAAGGAAAGAAGCAATGATTAAGAAAACTCGATGGCTTCGCCGGCCAGCTTGCCGGAGGTGGCAGCGACGACGGATGTTGACTTTCTGCTCGGCGGTGGCTGCATTTTGGAAGTGGGGATATCCGATTTTTGTGAAAGAGAAGGGAAGGTCACTGTCTTGGTTAAGGGAGAAGAGGTGTTGTAGTCATGTGGCTCTTTTCGGCGAGTTTGAGAGGAGTGACGGCGGTGGTAGCTTAGGTTAGGAAGTTGAGGGGTCTTCTAGGATTATTGTGTGTTCTTCGGTTCAAGAAGAAGAAGTGGGTCTTAGGGTGTATTAGTGTTAGGGTGTTATGGGCTTAGGGAATGGGCCGTTCACTTTGGGCCTCTTGCAAGAGTCCAATTTGAGCTGAGAAATTTTACAAAATTAGGCTAAGTAAAAGCTGAAAATTTAATCTACTTCCAAAGTACTCGTAAGAAAATATAAAATAACTCTTAATTAATTTTAATAAATTATTATATTTAAAATGAAACTAAAAATTAAAGTTGAAACTATATTTTTGTATTTTCAAAGATTATGTTAAAACAAAATAGGTTCAAAGTAATTTATAATTATAAAAATACCTAATACGTGAATTAAATAGAGAAATATGGAACTATTTTTGTAATTTTCAATTTTTGTGCTAAAATAAAGTAAAAGAGGTATTAGGCCTAAACAAAATATTTAAACGTTAAAGTGTGTAAAATCTCGGGGAGGGTCAAAAATGACATGTCTACAGCTGCCCCTCTTTGACTGGAAACGCGAAGAGTTTCAGACAAAGAACCACTAGACAGGTTTTTTTGACCCGACCCTTATTTAGAGATACCTAAAACTAAAGAAAGAAGAATGTGACCGAGCCTTGGTATCTGAGATGCTTACATATCCTTGGCTATAAAGGAATCAGGACACGTGTAGTTCAGAGGTAGGAAGAGTGATGGAGTATACCGAGGTGGGAGGCCGATTGAAGTTCCGTTCCGTCGAGGTTCCGGTCTGTGGCCCTATTATTACATCAAAATAAAAAATGAAAAAGATTAGCTAAACCTATCAACTATGAGTTACAAGGTTCCTATCTATAAGTCTTCTGAAGCTTGATCTTGAGTCTTGAATGGTCTTCATGCAGACTTTAGATTTGAACCTTGACACTTGCTAGCTGCATGTAATGATTTACTCTTCCACAGCTTCTTCGGAGCAAAACATGACATGCAAATCTTGTGACTCGGTCATGTCTGGAGCAATCCACATCTTGCCTCTGCTTCTGCATTTTGATACTTCTCTTCTTTTTTTTATTTTCTCCTTTTTTCTAGATTGAGACTACTTCTGTTATTCATCTCGTATTGTCGACTCGCATTCTTGTCATGAGCTTATGCTACTTCTAACCTGAATTGAATTGTGAAATGACTTCCCTCATTCTCCAGGTGGTCTCCTGACTGCCAAAACTTTGAACTGTATTCCCATGTTCTCCAGGTTGGCGCCTGATTGCCCATTCAACTGTATTCCCTTGTTCTCCAAGTAGGCGCCTGATTTCCAAAACTTGAACTGTACTCCGTTGTTCTCCAGGTGGGCGTCTGATTGCCCAAAAACTTGAATTGTACTCCGTTGTTCTCCAGGTGGGCGCCTGCTACTACAACAAAACAGACAAAACAAAAAAAAAATTTCTGCCGTAGTTTGCACTAGGTAGATTTGTGAGTTGTTAGCAGAACTATAAATCACCTATGCTATTGATGAAGTAGAAAAACTAGAAACTTAAGCTTGACTAAAGTAACAACTGACCCTATTCTCCAGGCGGGACCCCGGATTTCAACAAAACCAAAGCTTTACAACTTAAGAAAACTAAAATGACCTCTTTTTTTTCAAATCCAGACTTCCATTTTTTTTATTATTATCCTAGGAGAAAATCATCAGACTAGGTTTTCTTATCTTAGGAGAAAAGCTCATCAAACTAAGACGTTTATCCTACGAGAAAATTCATCAGACTAGGTCTTTTTTTTTGTTATCCTGGTATCTTAGGAGAAAGATTCATCAGACTAAGATTTCATTCCTAGGAGAAAGTTCATCAAACTAGGTCTTCTATCTTAGGAGAAAGATTCATCAGACTAAGATTTTGTTCCTAGGAGAAAGTTCATCAGACTGGGTCCTTTTTTTTTGTTATATTAGGAGAAAGATTCATCACACTAAGATTTTTTTTTTGGTATCTTAGGAGAAAGATTCATCAGACTAAGATTTCATTCCTAGGAGAAAATTCATCAGACTAGATCTTCTATATTAGGAGAAAGATTCATCGGACTAAGATTTCGATCCTAGGAGAAAGTTCATCAGACTAGATCTTCTATCTTAGGAGAAAGATTCATCGGACTAAGATTTCGATCCTAGGAGAAAATCCATCAGACTAGGTCTTTTTTTTTTGGTATCTTAGGAGAAAATTAATCAGACTAGGTATTCTATCTTAGGAGAAGGATTCATCAGACTAAGATTTTGATCCTAGGAGAAAATTCATCAGACTAAGATTTATGTCCTAGGAGAAATTTCATCAGACTAGGTCTATTCTTATTATCTTAGGAGAAAGATTAAGATTTTTTTTTGGTATCTTAAGAGAAAGATTCATCAGACTAAGATTTCATTCCCAGGAGAAAGTTCATCAGACTAGGTCTTCTATCTTAGGAGAAAGATTCATCGGTCTAAGATTTTTATTGGGAGAAAATCCATCAGACTAGGACTTTTATCCTAGGAGGAAAAATGTGTGAAGAGCAATGGCAAAATTATATGCACACTAGCAAGACAAATAAAGGTAAAGATTTGAGAAACTTCCCTTTGTCGGATTTTCTCTTCTCTTCTTTTTCTTTTTCTTTCTTTTCTTCTCTTTTTTTGTTTGTTTTTGAACCAACTTACTCGCACTGCTTTGTTCCTGTTTCAAACAAAGAAAATTTTGTCAGTTTTAAAAGTGGTGGTCGGTTTGTGGCCTTGATGTCTTTGGTAGCTTGAATTTTGCTCAATCAGCTTGAGTCAGTTTCAAGAGACCTTTTGCTCTACATCACCCTGATTGTTTCACACCCAGTACCATTTGTATTTGCGGCTCAGTCAGCCTTATCTCAAAAAAGAGATTTCTTTTCTTGGATAACCTTTTCTGATATCTTGCATGGCTTTGCTTTTGGAGCAATTTGTCTGTCAGGGAGAATCACAACCGGTAAATTCCTTTTGCATGATGTGCACACTTCAATTCCTTGTTTGGTACTATAGAGAATCCCTGATTAACCTTGAGCTTATCTTTTCTTGCTTTAGCCATGTAGGCTGACGAGAGTTTTTTTTGGGGGGGGGGGGTCTTTGCATGAATCCTCAAGGCATGTTGATTGTAATAAGTGAGTGTGCTGGCCAAATTTACTTTGTGCAACTGAAAAAATGGTAGTAGATTTTGAAATCTTTTCTTGCGTTATTTGACAAGGACTGACAGAGTGAAGGACATAATGATGCAAAGAAACAATACTAAAAAGAAATGCACATGTCAGGAAGGACATAAGGGAGAGTGTTTTTTTTCTTTTTCTCTTTTTTTTTTTACTTTGCGGTAACTCGTCTTAATGATTATAACATGCATTTTGGACTTAATGGCCAATCTATCAAACTGACCAAATCTTTCCTTTTATCATTCTTATGACTTTGAAGTCGGGCTTGTTCATGCCAATCATTTGTATCAGCTTCACGACTCAGTGGTGCCCCGAGGGGTTTTCACCAACAAGTCTCTCTCATTTATTTTTCTCAACTTACCATCGCCTTACAGTGCCCGTGAGGGTTTTCACTAGTAAGACTCTCTCATTTTTTCTTCTTTATTTTTTCTTTTCCTTTCCTTTTCTTTTTCTTTTGTGAGCAACTTGACAGTGTTCTATGTCGTGTGGCAACTGTTGCTCATTCCATGCTTTCTTGCGTGAGCAACTGACAGTGTTCTATGTCGTGTGACAACCATTGCTCATTGCAGGCTTCTCTTGGCATTCTTGAAGGCATATTAGGAGGTCTTTATTTGGAAGGGTTTTTGGATATGGTTGGAAAGAAAGGTCAGCATGAAGGCTCAATGTAGACTCAAAATGAAGGGTTGTAGGTTTACAACTCTTGGAATCGACTCTTTCAAAAGTGGAATAAAATTTTTTCCCCAGTTTTAGCTACTGGGGATTTTTCTGGATTTTTTTTTTTTTGAATTCTTATTTGGTTGGACCGAACCATGTAAGGCTGCCTACATATCCTTTTTTTTAAGGAATCAGGTCTAACGTAGTTCAAACAGCTGACCTAACTATTTTTCATCTTTCTTTCTGTTTCTTCTTCTTCTTTTTCTCTCTCTTTTTTTGCGTTTTTTTTTCAAAACAAGTTGCCCCAACCTTTATTTTCTAGGGGCATTGGCCTTTGACTGCTCTTTTTCTCTCTCTCTTTTTTCTTCATTTGAAATTTCTAAGAGTTGCCCCAGTTTGTACTCTTGGAGCGTGGATTTTTTTTCATTTTTGTTTTTTTTTCGTTTTCACTTTTTTTTTTCATTTTCTCTTTTTTTTTTTGGACTTTTGACTCTAAACTTGATTCCAAGAGAGTGTGGTCAAATAAAATAATACAGGCTCAAAAGGGGTAACAAAGGGTATAAAGTATTTGGGTCAGAAAAAGGGCCTCCCGGCCTCGAGAAACGCCAAAACATATTATCTTTTTGTGATCCCAGCATTGATGAACATATCTATTTTCTTGGTGTGTCGTGGTCGAAAGACACTTTCCATCCATTACTGTCAAACTTTCAACCAAGCCTCAATTGATTAATCATCCTCAAGCCCAATTTTTACAATGATTTGAAGGTGAATTTTAATCAATCTTAATTCCAAAGTATTCCAACTCTTTATTCATCCTCAAAAGTATCTCTTTTTCACTTATCTCATTCAAGACTAAATCAGTTTTTAAGATCTGGCCAAAATTTTCGCATGCATGTCATATCACTAAAACTAGCAAGAAAGGAACTAAGCATGGACTGACACAAAAGGACAAATTGTATTTCATTTAGTAAAGGATGGAAGGGCTTAACAACAAGACAAACAACCTAAAATCTGAGTTACAATCCTAAAATAACCCGGATAATGAAAATAGCAATAAAACAGACAGACAAGACTCACACAAACAAAAAAGAGGGATAGAAAGGTTTGACCCAATAAAACAAATAAAATCTAGATCACAACCCTTAAATAACCCAGATAATAGAAAAAATATCAAAACAAGCTACCATTATTCCTTCCTAGTAAGGAGGGAATGACTTTTCAATTGCTAAGCTTGACATTTAGCCACAAACTTGCTCATCACAATCAGTAGAGCTTTCTCCAATTTCAAAATCATTAACTTCAGTCAGCATGTTCCTAAGAGGATTCTCATACTCCCTGTCACCATGCATCATCCCCACAAAGTGTGTATCATCATCTGCGGGTAAAGGATTCTGCGTGATATTCTGGGCGTCACTGTCTTGGATTACAATCAGATTTTCCTGGATCATCCTTTCTATTTCTCTTTTCAAATCCCGACATCTTTCAACATCGTGACCCTGGGCATTGGAATGGTATTCACACCTTTTAGAAAGGTCAAAGATTCTTGCACGTGGGTCCACATGATTTGGAGGAATAGGTGCAATCATGTCATAATGCTTTAATTTCTCAAACAAGCTTGCATAAGACTCTCTTATTGGTGTAAAATTATCCTTCAACCTTTGTTCCCCTCTATACCCCTGGCTTGGATGTGGGTTATAGGGCACTTAAAAATTTTGTGGAGGCTGGTGGAGATTTTGCGATGCAGGTGCCCGCCCTCTGGAGTGCCTTGGTGGCTGGACAACATACTCAGGTTGAGCAAAATAATATTGTGGATTCTGAGGTGGATAGTAGTGCTCATGGGAATCATCAGAAAACAGACGAGGTTGGTCACGCCTTCGAGATGTTCTCCTAAGACCTCTTTTCGACCCTGATGTCATCATAATTTCTTCATCCTTCTCCTTTGTGTCGCTAAGATTATCAGATTCGATCTGGACAGCCTGAGTTGCGGCTTTGAGAGCTGCTTGACTTATAATTCTGCCTGTCTTAAGGCCATTCTCTACCATTTCTCCCATTTTGATTCTTCCAAGAAGGATTTGCCAACTGCGGACATCATGTTTTCAAAGTAATCTGGCTTTTGCGCCTGAAGGAAGACAATGATTAGATCGTGGTCATCCATGGGTGGCTTAACTCTAGCCGCTTGCTCTCTCCATTTAATGGCATATTCCCTGAAACTTTCAGTTGGTTTTTTCTTCAGGTTGGAAACAGAATTGCGGTCTGGGGCAATGTCGATGTTGTATTGGAACTGTTTGACAAAGACCTGAGCCATGTCATCCCAGACATACCAGTGAGAGTTATCTTGATCGATAAACCATTTGGAGGCTACTCCCGTCAGGCTTTCCCCAAAATAAGCCATTAGCAATTCTTCATTTCTTCCGGCACCTCTTAGCTGATTGCAATATCTTTTCAAGTGAGCTATGGGGTCGCCTTGGCCATCATACTTTTCAAATTTAGGGATCTTGAAACCAAGTGGAAAACGAACATCGGGAACATACAGAGATCCTTGAAGGCAATACTCTTCTGACCTGCCAACCCTTGCATGTTTTTCAACTGTTGTTCTAAGCTTTTCAGTCTTTGGGTCATTTCATCCTGTGCCATCTTTCAGGCAGGCTTCTCAATCTTTGCAGGAAGATCGAATAAGTACGGGTGATACTCAGGAGAGTGGTACTGTTCTTGCTGGGTAGCAAATTGTGACTCATGAATTTTCTTCTGTACCACTGTTGGCTGTGGGATAGTGAAGACAGGCATAACAGCAGCGGTTGTTTGATTGGTTTTCAATGGCACACTTTGGGAGCACTCAACAGAAATTCCAGCTGTAATTGTACAATTGGGATAAGGACTGAACCCATGTGGATAGAATTGATCAGGCAATGAAACCGGAACGGCAGTAGTCGAGATGGGTGTGAACTCTGGGAAACCATAAGAAGAAAAGGGGGGTCCTTGGCCATTAGCCCATGCTTGACACATTTCAGCCATTTTCTATTTCAGAACTCTAATTTCATCAATCACAGTAGACTCTTCTTGAACCTTCTGACCCTGAGTCTCACGACTGCTAGTAACAGCTTCAATGTCGCTTGTCATTTTTCCCTTGGATTTTGTGTTGACAGCTTACCACAAACCGACCACCTCAAGCTATCTTCACAATTCAAAATAAAAGACACGTTAGAATGGACTCAGTCAGTCCTTATTATCATTTTTTTTTCATTTTTTTCACTTTCTTTTTCTCTCACTCTTTTTAAATTTTTATGGTTATGATCGAATCCTATGGGGAGTGCCTACGTATCATGACGCCGCATGAATCAGATCTTGCGTAGTTCGGGAAGATCAGGAATAAANTTTTTTTTTTTTTTTTTTGGAATTTCGAAAGAAAACTTTTAAAGAAGAAAGAAAATATTTTTGGATTTTTTGGACCTTCATGTTAAAATTATGAAAGACTTCTAAAGAAAATATTTTTTTGAATCTTGAATTTTCTTTTCAATTTCCGAAAGAAAAACTTCTAAAGAAGAATAAAAATATTTTTGAATTTTTTTTTTTGAAATTGTCGAAAAAAAAGTAGAATATTTTTTTTTTGGGATTTTTATTTGATTTGTCTTCTTTTTTCGAATGAAAACTTCTATAAAGAAAATATTTTTGGGTTCTAAAACTCTTTTTTTTAATCTTTTATTTGTTTGGAATTTCCTAAGAAAAATACTCCTAAAGAAGGAATTAAAGGAAAATCTTTTTTTTAAAATAGGGAATCAAAGAAAGACTATTCTAAAGAAGGAGGGAAAGGAAAATATTTTTGGATTTTTAAAAATTGAGGGCCGAAACCGATGAGGTTTGCCTACGTATCTCACATCCGGTGAGAATCAGACCCGCGTAGTTCTGTCAGTTTTGACAGAACTAGGGAAACATGACTTTTGAGAACATTGGCTTATTTTCTTTCTCTTTTTTTTTGGAAATTTCGGGAGTGCTTCGGAATTTTTCAAATACCTACCTCTCACTCTCGATTTTTCTTTTTGATTTTCTTTTTTTTTTTCTTCTGTTTTTTATTTATTTCTTATCCTATTTTAGAAGCCAGTCAACATGCAAGCCGAAACAAAAAGATACGAAAGTAGCACGTAAGATGCATCAGGATGGTCTTTTAATTTTGGTGCACCTGTCCTAGACGAACTCAAACCCTGTGTTGAGTCCCTTAAGTCAAATGCACGTGATGCAAACAAGAGTTCTTACTAGGGATCTGGTATGAGGCTATGTTATTCTAGGTTTAAAACCTGGGTGTATTGTTCTAGACCTGGCTTACCCGAACGGAAAACTCGAGCCGGAGGGGGGGGGGGGCAGCGTACCGGTAACCAAAAGATCATCCGGCTTTGCAACTTGTCCGATCCTCATTCTAAATTAGGGATATGATACTAACAGAAAAGAAGTCAGGCCAGCGTGAACTTCCCAGAAGATTTAGAAGACTCAGAGAGATGAAGGGTTTTGCCACAATTTTATATACAGTCCAAACAATATCAAAGTGGTAAAAAAAAGCGGCATTTAGCACATTAGGCTCAAACACGTAAAAAATCAGACAATCATGAAAGCCAATCATAACAGCTATTCTAAGCTCGAATTCTTGAACCCTGAACCAGAGATTCTGGGTTCTTGTCCCTAGCAGAGTCGCCAGAGCTGTCACACCTCCTTTTTCCTACCCCCGGGAGGGTATAAGAGAGTTTTTTCAATTTAAGTGACAATCGAAACGGCTTTATTTTATTTAAAATTTAGAGTCGCCACTTGGGATAGTTTATGGTGTCCCAAGTCACCGGTTTAAATCCCGAATAGAGAAAAAATTGACTCTGATTTACAGTCCGCGAACACAGAAATCGAGGTAAGGATTCTGTTAACCCGAGAGAAGGTGTTAGGCATTCCCGAGTTCCGTAGGGTCGCTCAACTATTATTATTGGCCTATTTATCTGATTTTAAAACATTGTTTGAAACCTATGTGCATTTTATTCCTATTAAACCGCTCTTGATAATCTAGTTATTATACCACTAATTATTTGGTTACATATTGCGGATTGTGTCACGGGAACCGTACCCACGATCCACAACATGTTTAATTTATTAAATTTAAATTGTGGCCAAGTCACATAAATGTACCCCGTATTAATAGTTAAGAGTCACAACCACGTCACGGGAACTGTACTCGTAGCTATGACAATTATTTAATTTAACTATTCGATGATTGAGTCACGTGAAACATACACTCAAATGGGATTTCATAAATACCTTATATACTTCCAAAAATTCAAACTAACATTTATTATTTTTCCACTGTTCATGAGATTCCTTAGTATTCTCCTTCACAGATCAAATAAGTTTTCCTTATACTCATGGATATATCTGAATGTGAGAGCTAACTTATTATAATACTTATCATGAACCAAATGTCATCATAATTGAAGTCCATGTAGTAAATCTTCACAGTCCACATAGATTTCACAAAAAACAAAATAGCATTCTTAAACATTGTAACAGAACAGAACAAAATGAAAGAAGTGAATCTCACATTGATTCTTCAAACGGAATTAGTTACTGCTAACCGGACCAAAAATGGAAACCTCGAACGGAACTATGATCCAGATCTCGAAACTCACCGGATTCAATGACGCTACTACCACAACGATGGCGATACTGGAGCAACGGTCAAAATAAAACACACGAAGGAATCGCTAAAGAACTAATTCCGGCCAAACTCGGCGCAAAACACCACAACAATCCAGAACCCGTTATTTCTAAACTCGTCCGACATAGAAGTAACGCACACGAGAATAATGGTGATGAAACAGCTGCCGGTTTTCTATTCGTTCATCGTCGACGGTGCGACTCCGATGATACAACGACAGTAGAGGGGGAAGAAGGGAAAAAAGCAACGACTAAGGAAACTCAATGGCTTCGCCGGCCAGCTTGCCGGAGGTGGCAGCGGCGGCAGATGTTGGCTTTCTGCTCGGCGGTGGCTGCGTTTTGGAAGTGGGGATGTCCGATTTTTGTGAAAGAGAAGGGAAGGTCGCTGTCTTGGTTAAGGGAGAAGAGGCGTTGTAGTCGTGTGGCTCTTTTCGGAGAGTTTGAGAGGAGTGACGACGGCGGTAGCTTAGGTTAGGAAGTTGAGGGGTCTTCTAGGGTTATTGTGTGTTCTTCGGTTCAAGAAGAAGAAGTGGGTCTTAGGGTGTATTAGTGTTAGGGCGTTATGGGCTTAGGGAATGGGCCTCACTTTGGGCCTCTTGCAAGAGTCCAATTTGAGCTAGGAAATTCTACAAAATTAGGTTAGTAAAAGCTGAAAATTTAATTTACTTCCAAAGTACTCGTCAGAAAATATAAAATAACTCTTAATTAATTTTAATAAATTATTATATTTAAAATGAAACTAAAAATTAAAGTTGAAACTATTTTTTTGTATTTTCAAAGATTATGTTAAAACAAAATAGGTTCAAAGTAATTTATAATTCTAAAAATACCTCATACGTGAATTAAATAGAAAAATATGGAACTATTTTTGTAATTTTCAATTTTTGTGCTAAAATAAAGTAAAAGAGGTATTAGTCCTAAATAAAATATTTAAACGTTAAAGTGTGTAAAATCTCGGGGAGGGTAAAAAATGACATGTCTACAGGTGTAATGTGATCGGAGCAGGGCCCCGGCCTATCCATAACATATATATACAAATATACAAAAGATGTACATAAAACTCTAGACCCGGCAACTCCGAAGGATGCGGACCTTACCGATCAAGTTGAACTCGGGCAACACCTACAGAGGAGGTCTACTCGTCTGTCTGTCTGAACCTGCACGCATGAAATACAACACCCCCAACAAAAGGGACGTCAATACAAAACAATGTACCGAGTATGCAAGGCAATAGATTAACTGAAATATGAAACTGAACTGATAATATAATAACTGAAAGTAACTGGAAGTCAAAGCTAATCTGAAGATATGCTTACCTGCTGATACTGACTCAACTCTCTCAATATAGTATGTAAAATATTTGTCCGACCCTATAAGGCTCGATATATATATATAACTGATCTGTCGTAGTAGGCTCGCTCATAGGCGCTCGGCCATACAAGGCGCTTTATCTTGGCCATGCTGGGCTATCTCATAGGCACTCGACCACAGTAGGCTCGGTATATAACTTACCATCTGATCAGAGGTTGCCCAATAGAGGCTTGCCCATCGATTATAGCTCGATGGTGGTGAAAATACTGTAATATTGTGTGTGATATATATATATATATATATATATATATATATATATATATATATATATATATATATATATATATATATATATATATATATATATATATATATATATATATATATATATATACACTTTCTTGACTGGAAGAAAATAATACTCAATTGAATATAAAGTCCCGATAAGGGAGAATACTGTAGCTTATGAAACTAGAAAAATGTACATAAATTCGGGAGTATGAACTTCTCTTTATGTATCGTTATCAAACACATGTAATTACGAGATCATGCCAAAATGAAGGAAGTTCTTAGCCTTAACATACCTCAACCGATTCTCTTGACAATTCTTCTAACACACGTCTTTTGCGATTAAACATGTAACGGCGGATCGAAGTAGGGAAAAATCTGTATGGTGTTCTTGAGAAACCGTAATTGTCGTGCCCCCTTTTTCTCGTGAAATCGGGTTTCGACATTTTTGGGACAACTCATTTTGAGAGGGTAAGTAATTGAGAGAGTCGCCACCTAACGGATTAAGGTGCGTTTGGGCACTTAGAGCAATTAACTCATAGAAGCAGTTTACATCACTAGAGATCGAGTAAGGGCTCAAATTACCTTTGAGGGGAAGGTGTTAGGTACCCCTCGAGGTCCACAACGGTGGATCCCGCCCGAACTTAAATTAAGCGAATTAGTCTAGAAAAAAGAGAAGAAAATAATTTAACCAGATGCGATATCCAATTCATTCTAAACAGGAATATAGGGGGTCCTAAGTTTTTTAGGCTATAGGATCATTCCATAGAATACTTTGTGACTCCCTCAAGTTGGAGCGTCACTCATAGTATTAACACATGGTCTATCATCTCCTTCCTACCCAATTACTATCTTTAAGTTGATACTTAAATTTCTAGCTTGTTGCTTATGTGTGCACTACACGTCCCTTACCTATGGCCCTGGAGGCATTAGGACCTCTATTTGGGATTGTTCTAGGCCAACCTATATTAAAAATGTGAAATCTAGGCGACAAACAATAACATATAGGACTTTTCGATAAGGAACAAGTATGGGCTCATATTGACCTCCGCACATAGACAACAAAAGCATGCAAACTTTATTACTTTGGAATCCTATAGACATGATATCTATGTGGGAAAACAGAATGCAGAGACAGTTTATTAAGGTGAGCCTTAAGACCTATTTGTTTGCCTACTGATTTTATTCAGCATGAATCGGGGCACTTCAGGCAGTAATATGTCACAATTATAAACCCAGAATCATTTTTAAGTCCTACAAATATATTGCCTAAGTGATTGACAGTAGCGAACGAATTCAGAGTCGACCAACCGGATCCTATAGGCATGATTTCTACGAGCTTATTAATTACAGGCCTACAGACAGAATTTCTAAGTGTAGCACCGATTTTAAATCATAAGGACATGTTTTTATTCCTTTTAAATCCTATAGACATGCTTTCTAAGTCTAAAGCTGATATAAACTCTATAGGCATGATTTCTAAGTTTGAAACTGATTTCACCCTATAAGCATGATATCTATTAGCTTTAAATCCTATAGGCATGATTTCTAGGTTTGAGACCGATTTCACCCTATATGAATGATATCTATCAACGGCATGTGGGCAGATATTAAGCAGATTGCTAGGAAAGATCATTATTTCAAACAAACAGGATCCTACAAGGTCACTAATGCACATTGGGTTAAAAATATGTGTAAGATCCTATGAACAGGATCTCTAATGCAGAATTAACAGAAAAGCCTATAAAAAGGATCTCTAGTATGCGAATGTAAAAATACAGAATAAAACAANCCCCCCCCCCCCCAGCTTTTACTAATAAACCCAGATCTGTTATTACAGCCCAGAATATTGAATGAATTACATAATAGTAGCAATTACACTATAGGGAGCCTTCATAGGCCCAATCTAAACCTGGGAACCAGGCGTTCAATCATTATAGCTCTGGAGCATAGTAGTGATCCATCCATGGAGCATAAAATTAGGTTTTCAATGTGTCAAAGTTCCCAAGGGCCTCAGGGACCCCGGGCAATGCTCACACCAGAACCACATTCGAAAAATAAATCACAAAAGATTGGAAGACCAGCCCCAATGTGTCAGAGTTCGGAGGAGTCTCAAGGACCCTAGGCAGTGCTCACACTGGGGGTGGTGAGAACCTAAATGACTAAGAGTAGAAGTTTGAAAACCAGTGCATAAAGGTTAAAAGAGGCAGGTTTTAGAATAGTTTAATTTTCAAAAGCAAGCAAATTCAGAATACAGAGTTGCAGACATAACTGCACCAAGAAACAAACAAAGTTCATGTTCAGTACATAGTTCAAACAAATTGGCATTTGATTAGCCTAAATATTAAAGCAATCATGACTTAAATACAGAGACAGAAACAGACTGAACCTATAAATTAAACCACTAACGTATTTGATTACATGCTTATAGTAGCTGGCAAGGTTCAGAGCAAGAAACAGATTGAACTAACCTATGAAAAGGGGTCACCTTATTTGAAGTAACTTTGTTTATCATTATTACTAAATGGGATCATGTAGTCACATAGAAAGCAGAATCATGCTGAAGAATGAAATAGACTAATCGAATAAAGTATAGAAAACATAATAGTAAGAGTTAAGGCATACCAGTTGAGAACAAAGCAGGTAAGAATGCAATAGCAGTCAAGTTCCAGAGAATTTAGCCTTGATTTTCAGCTAGCCAAATAATAGCCACTTGTTGCAGAAATCAGAATAAGAGAATAAAGAGAGAGCTTAAGTTTTTGTTAAAACAGAGAGTTCGAGAGTTGTAGAGTTCTCCTAAAGGAGAGACGAAGGGGGTTTAAATAGAACTTAATGAAGTAAACAAATAAGGTAATGAATCAGCCATACACAAATAAAGTATGAAAATAACTTAATAATCAATTAAGGTCGGCATGACTCAATTAACAAGACAGAATCGAGTAAAGTCAGGCTAGTACCACTTAATTGAAGGAAAACCTTATATGGAATCAATCAGTAGTCAAGTACTAGGTTAAATAAGGTAAGAAATAATTCCAAAGTCAATTAGAAGCCGAGTTCAATCAGAACATAAAATAAGGCAAGTAAGGTTAAGTTAAGGGAAGTAGCACAAATTATTAATCACATACTGGAATAAGGTAAGAACAAGTAAATTCAAATATGGAAACACCAGCACTAAAGGAACGACTAATTTCAAACCCTAATTTAGGTAAGCAATTAATTGCCAGGATTAAAACAAACATGCAGAAATAGTAAAAGAACAATTAAATAATCAGAACGCTAAGAAAATATGCAAAAATACAAAGACATAAAATAAGTAAAATCAGTCAAAATAAATAAGGAAACCCTAACAGATACCCAGAGATGAAAACATTTAAAGGTTAAAAACATTTTGGCAAAAAATCTGTTGAAATCAAAACCCTAGTTTTTAGGATAAATAAAATAGGTCATAAAATAATAATAGAAAAGGACTAGATAATACAATGACAGAAGTACTGAATGTTTTTTAAAAAAAGAGAAATACCAGAATGAACATAAAATCATTTCAAATCTAAAAAGATCTAAACATATTCGACCAAAAAATAGCCAGATTCATAAAAATAAACAGAAGTTGAACCAAATCTGGTTTGAACTAGAGATTTGAAACCCTAAGATACGAAAATATTCGTACTCACGGGTATCAGGATGAACATAGACGAAATAGCCAAGATATGAGAGACTTTGAACCAGATCAGGCTCGAGTCTCTTGAGATTCACTTGCCATTAGAGGCAAATGAATCAAGTAGCATCAAGATCGGGTAGCCAGTAGACAAATAAAACCAAATAAGGCAGGAAATCAAGGGAAGATCCCATGAATCAAGAAGGAAAGTGTGACGGCGGACTAGGGTTTAAGGGGGCGAGAGAGGTGAGGAGAGGAGAGTATCCAAAGACGGCGGGATGTGGCGAATGAGTTAGGGTTTAGGGATTTTGGTATATTAAAAAGGGACGGTGGATTTAGGGCCGTTGATCTTCTGAGATCAACGGCCAGGATTAGATTTAGGTGGGTCAGGTTTAATTGGATGGGTATGGGTATGGGTAGTTGGGTTATTGGGTTGGACAGGGTATTGGGTTGGGGTAGGTCCGAAAAATCAATTAAAAAGGGCTATGTTTTAAATACCCATTCAAATAAATAAAATAATTAATAAAATGATAAAAAAAATGATATTTGAATATGGAAATGATTTAAAATAATTACTTAATATTATAAAATATAAAAAGTTATTTTTCGTGTAAATAATGTAATTATGCATATATGGGCTATTGTTGCAAAGTTATTGCAATTATAGCCTAAAGATGCAAATATAATTATGCATAAAATGATTAAAGCTAAATATAAATATAAATGATAAAAATTAAATAATAAATCATTATAAAATTATTTGCGATGCAATTACTAATTATTTAGATAATAAAATGTTGGAATAAATTGATTAAAAATTCTCTAAAAATTACAGAAAATTATGGAAAATTACTGGTTGATGCTCATGCGCTAT
>ML327849.1:0-77842 GCA_005239505.1 Nicotiana paniculata | reverse complement strand
CCAGATTTATATTTGCAACGCCCGTTTAGTCTTTATAGAAGACATAGTTGAGCGTGATCAGCCTTAAACCGCCAAACGATGCGCTAGAGCTCAAAATGACCGGTCGAGTCGTTACATCTCGGGGGATTTGCAATCGTACTTATATCTGTGTCTCCTTTTAGCATGTACCCTATTTTTTAACATTATTAAGTTAATTAGTAGCGAGTTGACAAAAAATCTGTAATAATATGACAATTACACCCCTGATAATTCACGCGATCTGCAACCTCATTCATGAAAAGAGATCTTGTGATGACCCAAAAGGTCATCTCCTATTTTAAAAGTCTCACTTCATTTTTCATGCGCACTCCGGTCGTATATCGGGAAAGCTTTTATATGAAAAACTGAGGAAAAGGCTAATTTTGCCTTAAAATTTGAATTTAAGTTGACTTCGGTCAACATTTTGGGTAAACCGACCCGGACCCGTGATTTGACGGTCCCGGAGGGTCCGTAGGAAAATATGGGACTTGGGCGTATGCCTGAAATTTAATTCCGAGGTCCCAAGCCTGAGATATGAATTTTAGAAAGAAATTATTTTACTGAAATTATAAGAGTTTTTGGAAATTTGATTAAATTTGAAATTGATGTATCGGGCTCGTATTTTGGTTCCGGAGCCTGGTACAGGTTTAATATGATATTTACGTTGTGCCTGTAAAATTTGTTAAGAAAACGGAGGTCATTTGACGTGATTCGGACCCGTAGTTATGAAATTTAAAACTTTGATAGTTCTTGAGATTTTTCTTTGATTTTTACGCTGAATTTGTTGTTTAAGAAGTTATTTTGGACACCAGTTTAAGGTTTTGTACATGTTTGGTTTGGAGCCCCGAGGGCTCGCGTGAGTTTCAGATAGGCGTCAGAGTGTTTTTAGACTTAGAAAATCTAATGTAGTTCGCTGTATCTGGTGTTTGGGATTTTACTCTATGAAAACGCGTGGTAACCCACGCGAACGCGATGAACAAATGGGAAAAGGGTAGGATTTATGCTATGCGAACACGGCCAGTGGCTCGCGAACGTATAGAGTAGTAGGGGGGCTGATCAGGGGATTTGGGTCAATACTCTATGCGAACGCAGCCATGGGCACGCGAACGCGATGGCCAATGGCGGCCAGTGCTATGCAAACACAGCAGACCCCTCGCAATCGCGTAGAGGGTATGCCCAGGGGTCTTAAAACATTAGCAAAATGGAAATAGACCCCATTTACTTATTTTCTTCCATAGAATCCGACTTTGGGCGATTTTTGAAGAGGAATTTTATCACCAAATCATAGGTTCGTCTTTCTAATCTCATTTTCTTCATTTTCCATTAATACCCATTAGATTTCAAGGCCTAAATCTTGTTCTTCAAGGGTAGAAATTACGGATTTTAGGAGAAATAGGGATTTTACAAATTTGAAAATTTAGACCTTGATTTGGGGTCGGATTCTGAAACTAATTACATATTCGGGCTCGTGGGTGAATGGGTGATCGGGTTTTGGTCTGAACCTCGTGTTTTGACCAAGCGGGCCCAGGGTCAATTTTTGACTTTTTGGGAAGAAAGATAGAAAACTCATAATTAAGCATTGGGGTTGAATTATTTAGCATTTATTGATATTATTAAGCTAAGTATGTATAGATACAACTGAATTGGAGTCGAATTCTAAAGGAAAAATGGTAATTGAGGTTTGAGTTGGTCGTGGAATTCGAGGTAAGCGTTTTGCTTAACCTTAGCTTGAGGGAATATGTATGGTGTCTTATTTGCTACGTGTTAGTGTAATGTGCAATGTATAGGTGTGGTGACGAGTATATATACATTGGAGTCAAGCATTCCCGTGAGTCGAATATTGTGATTTATGTGATTTTTCATCGAACATTACTTGAGTTTAAATTGATAATTTTCCATGTTGGTGGTATTTTTTTGGTATGGATCATCGTTGAGTATTGGTTCAAGTTAAGAATTATTACGTATAGTTAAGTAACTAAGTGAGATTGGTTATATCTATTTCCCTTGCCGGGATGATATTGATTCTACTGTTAGCTCCCTTGCCGGGACATTATGGCTTTTATTATTATTGTACTATTGGTTTTCCTTCCCAGATTGTTGTTATTGATTTTTTTGGGCGAGGAAGAGTGTTAAAGCACGAAGGGTGATGCCGTGCTGTTTTATTTTATTTATGGTGAGGATGAGTGTGAAAGCACAAAGGGTGATGCCGTGTATGATATTGTCAGGATGAGCATAAAATCACGAAGGGTGATGCCGTGCCATTTCTATTGAATTATGGTGAGGATGAGAGTAAAAGTACGAAGGGTGATGCCGTGCATTCTATTTATTGTTTGGTGAGGATGAGAGTAAAAGCACGAAGGGTGATGTCGCGCACTTGTTTTCTTTGTGTTACTATTTCTGTAGTTTAAGTTGATATTTGGTTTGTTGCTCTACCCTGTTATTCCCATTAATTGATACTCTCTCCCCTCATCATGTTTTCCCCTTTCTTTATTTGGTATCTAGTTTCTTATTTCTTTTCATTATTATTGTTTTGTTTCGTACATGATTAAACTGCACAAGTTTATTTGGTTTTCATTTCCTAGCCTCGTCACTACTTCGTCGAGGTTAGGCTCGACACTTACTCAGTACATGGGTAAGTTGTACTGATACTACACTCTGCACTTTGGTGCAGATACCGGTACTGGACTCTTCGAACCTTAGATCAGGGTTGTTGCCTTTAGTCCAGCGGAGATTCTGAGGTAGTTCTGCAGACGTCCGCATGCCTTGGTGTCCCTTCCTATTTCATTTCTATTCTGTTCTTATTTACTTCTAAGAGAGATGTATAATATTTTGTTCAGACTCCTATTTGTAGTATTCATAGACAGTCCGTGAGATTGTGACACTTGTTCTGGGAGTACTTTGATTCTGGATTTCGTATTAGTATTATATCAAACTGTGAAATCATGTTATCTCGTATTTTAAATTCTGTGATTTTATTATAAAGTCTGCTAAACTGTTAAAGATAAAGGAATAAGGTAATTAATCAGTAACGTTGGCTTGCCCAGCGGGTTCAATGTTAGGCGCCATCACGGTCCCGGCGGTGGGAAATTCGGGTCGTGACAAGTTGGTATCAGAGCACTAGGTTTATTAGGTCTCACAATTCACGGACAAGATCAGTAGAGTCTGAGGTATCAGTACAGAGACGTCTGTGCTTATCCCCCAGAGGCTACAGAGTTTGGAATGACTTCACATCTATTCTTCTCTTTCGTGCGATTTGAATTCTCAATGCTAACTGAATTTCTACTCTATTCTCTCGCAGATGCCGAGAACACGTGCTTCTTCATCCACTGATCACCAGCCTGAGCCCCCAGTGGCAACACCCACAAGGGGAAGAGTCGAGGTCGTGCTAGAGGCCGAGGCAGGGGCAGAGCTCAGCCCAGAGCAGCAGCCCCGGTGGCGGAGCCTCAGGTAGAGTTTGCTGATGAGGTTCCTGCCTAGACAGTCCCGGTTGGACCAACTCAGGTTCCTGAGGGGTTCATTGTCACCCCGGTACTTCAGGATGCTCTGGTCCGTCTAGTGGGCCTCATGGAGAGTGTCCCTCAGGCGGGTTTGTTTCCTGCAG
Source organism: Nicotiana paniculata (assembly GCA_005239505.1). Taxonomy (NCBI): domain Eukaryota; kingdom Viridiplantae; phylum Streptophyta; class Magnoliopsida; order Solanales; family Solanaceae; genus Nicotiana; species Nicotiana paniculata. The sequence goes on along the minus strand of ML327849.1, from coordinate 74,223 downwards.
CACCAGTTGTCTCTCAGGCTGGGGGAGGAGCCCAGACTCCCGCTACTCGCACTCCAGAGCAGATGGCTTCTCAGTTTCTGATCCTAGCAGATCAGACAGTTGAGGGAGTTCAGCCGGGTGTTTTGGCTCAGACCAGTGATGGAGCAGTTATGTTTGTTGATGCTTTGTAGAGGTTGGACAGGTTCACCAAGCTTTTTACTAATACTTATAGTGGTGCATCTTCAGAGGATCCCCAGGACTATTTGGATAGCTGCCACGAGGTTCTATGGAACATGGGGATAGTCGAGACCAATGGGGTCGACTTTGCTACTTTTCATCTGTCAGGTCCTGCCAAGACCTGGTGGAGAGACTATTGTTTGGCTAGACCAGCTGGATCACCGCCTTTGTCTTTGGCCCAGTTCTCCAATTTATTTTTGGAAAAGTTTCTCCCTATCACTCAAAGAGGATTATAGGAGGTCGTTTGAGCGTCTCCGGTAGGGTTCTATGACCGTCACCCAGTATGAGACCAGATTCATTACCTTGGACCGTCATGCTATTATGATACTTCCCACCGTTCATTGAGGGACTAGCTCAGCCGATCAGATTGCAGATGGCTAGAGAGGCAGGGAGTGATATTTCCTTTCAGGATGCAGCCAATGGGGCCAGACGAGTCGAGATGGTTCTATCACAGGGGAGTGGTCAGGGGTCTGACAAGAGGCCTCGTCATTTTGGTCGGTTCAGTGGTGTCTCATCTGGAGGCAGGGATTCTTTTGGTAGGGGCCATCCTCCTAAGTCGTTTCAGTCAGCACTTCAGGTTTCTTGCAGTGCTCCAGGTGGCCATGGTTCCCAAATGCAATATCCTGATCAGTTTCCCTACAGTGCACCACCAGCTTCTATCAGCGCACCGCCGCTCCAGAGTTTTCAGAGTGGTTACTCAGGTCGTTAGGGTCAGTTTCAGGGCCGACAGTCTCAGCAGCCGAGATCTTGTTATACTTGTGGTGGTCCAGGGCACATTGCTAGATTTTGCCCTCGAACAGTTCTCAGCACCAGGGTTCTCATGCCATGGTTCCTGCACCAAGTGTTCCACCACCCGCTCAGCCAGTTAGAGGTGGGGATCAAGGTGTTAGAGGTGGAGGTCAGGCAGTTAGAGGTGGAGGCTAGGCTACTAGAGGTAGAGGTCAGCCAGCAGGAGGTCGTCCCAGGGATGTAGTTCAGATTGGTGGGGCCCATCCCGGATGTTATGTTATTCCAGCCAGACCTAAGGCTGAGGCCTCTGATGCGGTTATCACAGTTATGGTTTCAGTTTGCAGCAAGTATGCTTCAGTTTAATTTGATCCAGGGTCCACATATTCCTATATGTCATCTTATTTTTCTCCTTATTTGGTTATGCCTCGTGATTCTCTGAGTACTCCTGTATATGTGTCTACACCAGTGGGTGATTCCATCGTGGTAGACCGTGTCTACCGTTCATTTGTAGTGGTTATTAGTGGTCTTGAGACTAGTGTAGATCTTCTACTCCTTGATATGATAGATTTTGATGTTATTTTGGGGATAGATTGGTTGTCGCCTTATCATGCCATACTGGACTGTCATGCCAAGATCGTGACCTTAGCATTGCTGGGGTTGCCTCGACTGCAGTGGAGAGGGACTCCTGGTCATTCTTCCAGCAAGTGTTATCTCATATATGAAGGCTCGACGTATGGTCGAGAAGGGGTGTTTGGCCTATTTTCGTGATTCTAGTGCCGAGGTTCCTTCTATGGAGTCTTTGCCCATTGTCCGTGAGTTTCCAGGGGTGTGTCCTGCAGAACTGTCGGGTCTGCCACCCGACAGGGATATTGAATTTTGCATTGATTTGGCTCTGGGCACTCAGTCCATTTCTATCCCGCAATATCGTATGGCCCGGCCAGAGTTGAATGAGTTGAAAGAACAGTTGCAGGACTTGTTTGATAAAGGCTTTATTAGGCCTAATGTCTCGCCTTGGGGTACGCCGGTGTTGTTTGTTAAGAAGAAGGATGGATCGATGAGGATGTGCATAGATTATCGGCAGTTGAACAAGGTTACCATCAAGAATAAGTATCCGTTACCAAGGATTGATGATTTATTCGATCAGCTTCAGGGTGCCAAGGTATTTTCGAAGATTGATTTGAAATTTGGCTACCATCAGTTGGAGATTAGGGCATCTGATGTCTCTAAGACAGCTTTCCGCACTCGGTACGGGCATTATGAGTTCTTAGTGATGTCATTCGGGTTGACAAATTCCCCAGCAACTTTCATGGACTTGATGAACTGAGTGTTCAGGCCTTATTTGGATTCCTTCATGATTTTCTTCATTGATGATATTCTGATTTATTTCCACAGCCGGGAGAATCATGAGCAGCACCTTCGAGTCGTTCTCCAGACTCTGAAGGACAGTCAATTATATGCTAAGTTCTCGAAATGTGAGTTTTGGTTGAGTTCAGTTGCATTCCTGGTGTCATGTTGTATCAGCGGAGGTTATTCAGGTGGATCCTAAGAAGATTTCAGCGGTTAAGGATTGGCCTAGACCTACATCAGCTACAGATATCCGGAGTTTCTTGGGTTTGGGGGGCTATTACCATCGGTTTGTGGAGGGGTTTTCGTCTATTACAGCCCCGATGACCAGGTTGACTCAGAAGGGTGCCCAGTTCAAGTGGTCAGAGATGTGTGAGGAGAGCTTCCAGAAGCTGAAGACAGCCTTGACTACGACGCCGGTGTTGGTTTTTCCCACAGGATTAAGGCCATATACTGTGTATTGTGATGCATCTCGGGTTGGACTTGGTGAAGTGTTGATGCAGGATGGCAAGGTTATTGCATATGCTTCGTGTCAGTTGAAGATCCACGAGAAGAATTATCCAGTTCATGATTTGGAGTTAGCAGCCGTTGTCCACGCACTGAAGATTTGGAGGCATTATCTGTATGGCGTGTCATGTGAGGTGTTCACGGATCATAAGAGTTTGCAATATTTGTTCAAGCAGAAGGAGTTGAATTTGAGGAAAAATAGATGGTTGAAGATGTTGAAAGACTATGACATCACCATCTTAAATCATTCGGGGAAGGACAACGTGGTGGCCGATGCTTTGAGTAGGAAGTCAGCCAGTATGGGTAGTCTTGCATATATTCCGGTCGGGGAGAAACCGCTTGCTTTGGATGTTCAAGATTTAGCCAATTAGTTCATGAGATTGGATGTTTCTAAGCTCGGTCGTGTTTTAGCTTATACAGTTGCTCGTTCTTCACTATTGGATCGTATTCGAGATCGGCAGCATGATGATCCTCATTTGTGTGTCCTTAGGGACACGGTGGTGCCAAGCAGGTTACAGTTGGTGATGATGGGGTTTTACGGATGCAGGGACTTATTTGTGTGCCCAATGTGGATAGACTTCGTGAGTTGATATTAGAGGAGGCCCATAGTTCCCGGTACTCCATTCATTCGGGCGCCGCAAAGATGTATCAGGATTTTCGGCAGCATTATTGGTGGAGAGGATGAAGAAGGATATTGTGGCATATGTAGCTCGGTGCTTGAATTGTCAGCAAGTAAAGTACGAGCATCAGAGGCCTGGTGGATTGCTTCAGCAGATTGAGATTCCTGAGTGGAAGTGGTAGCGTATCACCATGGATTTCGTTGTTGGGCTCCCACAGACTTAGAGGAAGTTCGATGCGGTATGGGTTATTGTGGATAGGCTAACCAAGTCAGCGCATTTCATTCCTTTGGCAATTTCATATTCTTCGGAGAGATTGGCAGAGATCGACATTAGGGAGATTATTCGTCTTCATGGTGTGCCCGTGTCTATTACTTTTGACCGAGGTACGGAGTTACCTCGCATTTCTTGAGGGCAGTTCATCGTAAGTTGGGCACGAGGGTTGAGTTGAGCACAACATTTCATCCTCAGACGGACGGGCAGTCCGAGCGTACTATTTAGATTTTGGAGGATGTGCTACGAGCCTGTCACTGACTTCAGAGGTTCTTGGGATCAGTCAAGCATTCAGATGGATCCCTATCAGGCATTATATGATAGGCGGTGTCAGTCGCCGGTTAGGTGGTTTGAGCCGGGAGAGGCTCGTTTGTTAGGTACAGACTTAGTGCAGGATGTCTTGGATAAGGTTAAGATCATTCAGGATAGAATTCGTATAGCTCAGTCCAGGCAGAAGAGTTATGCCGACCACCGAGTTCGTGATGTGGCATTCATTGTCGGAGAGCGGGTGTTGCTTCGGGTGTCGCCCATGAAGGGCGTGATGAGATTTGGGAAGAAGGGCAAGCTAAGCCCTAGGTGCACCGGTCCTTTTGAGATCCTTGATAGAGTGGGAGAGGTGGCTTACAGACTTGCGTTGCCACCGAATTTATCAGCTGGGCATCCACTATTCCATGTATCTATACTTCGGAGGTATCACGACGATCTGGCCCATGTGTTAGACTTCAGCAGTGTCCAGTTGGACAAGGATTTGACCTATGAGGAGGAGCCGATAGCCATATTAGACCGGCAGGTTTATCAATTTAGATCGAAGAGTTATCCTTCAGTTCGTGTTCAGTGGAGAGGTCAACCTACCGAGGCAGCTACCTGGGAGTCCGAGTCCGATATGTGGAGCCGATATCCCCATCTTTTCCCCGATTCAGGTATTTTTCTATGTCCGTTTGAGGACGAACGTTTGTTTTAGAGGTGGAGAATGCGATAACCCAAAGGTCATCTCCTATTTTAGAAGTCAAAACCGTGTTTCGAGGCCTTATAAACCTCCTTTTATCTCACCTAGTTTTACGTGCACAATCCGGACGTATATCCGGAAAGCTTGTATATGAAAACTGAGAAAAATGCTAATTTTGCCTTAAAAATTGAATATAAGTTGACTTCGGTCAACATTTTGGGTAAACGGACCCGAACCCGTGATTTGACGGTCCCGGAGGGTCCGTAGAAAAATATGGGACTTGGGTGTATACCCGTAAATGAATTCTGAGGTCCCAAGCCCGAGAAATGAATTTTTGAAAAAAATTATTTTACCGAAATTATAAGAGTTTTTGGAAATTTGATTATATTTGAAATTGATGGTATCAGGACCATATATTGGTTCCGGAGTCGAGTACAGGTTTAATTTGATATTTGAGTTGTGCATGTAAAATCTGGTAAGAAACGGAGGTCATTTGACGTGATTCAAACCCTTAGTTGTGAAATTTGAAAATTTGAAAGTTCTTGAGATTTTCCTTTGATTTTTATGCTAAATTCTTTTTTAAGATGTTATTTTGGAGATTTGATCGCACGAGTAAGTCTGTAGGATGTGTTTAAGGTTGTGTACATGTTTGGTTTGGAGCCCCGAGGGCTCGTGTGAGTTTCGGATAGACGTCAAAGAGTTTTTGGACTTAGAAAATCTGTTGTAGTTTGATGTATCTGGTGTTTGGGATTTTACTCTATGCGAACGCGTGGTAACCCATGCGAATGCGATGAACAAACGAGGAAGGTGTAGGATTTACACTATGTGAACCCAGCCATTGGCACGCAAACGCATAGAGTAGGGGGTGGTGGTGGTCAGGGATTGGGTAGGCTATGCGAACACATAGGCTTAGGTGTAGGTTAGTCAGGGGATTTGGGTCAATATCCTATGCAAACGCGACCATGGTCACGCGAATGCGATGGCCAATGGGGACCAGTGCTATGCTAACGCAGCAGACCCCTCGCGATCGCGTAGAGGGTCTGCCCAGGGGTCTTAAAACAGTAGCAAAACGAGAATAGACCCCATTTACTTATTTTCTTCCATAGAATCCGACTTTGGGCGATTTTTGAAGAGGGATTTCATCACCAAATCATTGATTCGTGTTTCTAATCTCAATTTCTTCATTTTCCATTAACACCCATTAGATTTCTAGGCCTAAATCTTGTTCTTTATGGGTATAAATTAGGGATTTTAGGAGAATTAGGGATTTTACAAATTTGGGAATTTAGACCTCGATTTGGGTTCGGATTCCGAAACTAATTACATATTCGGGCTCGTGGGTGAATGGGTGATCGGTTTTTGGTCCGAACCTCGTGTTTTGACCAAGCGGGCCCATGGTCGATTTTTGACTTTTTAGGAAGAATGATAGAAAACTCATAATTAAGCATTGGGGTTGAATTATTTAGCATTTATTGATATTATTAAGCTAATTATGTCTAGATACAACTGAATTGGAGGCGAATTCTAAAGGGAAAACGGTAATAGAGGCTTGAGTTGGTTGTGGAATTCGAGGTAAGTGTTTGGCTTAACCTTAGCTTGAGGTAATAGATATGGTGTCTTATTTGCTACGTGTTAGTGTAATGTGCAACGTATAGGTGTGGTGACGAGTATCTACACTTTGGAGTCAAGCATGCCCACAAGTCGAATATTGTGATTTATGTGATTTTTCATCGAACATTACTTGAGTTTAAATTGATAATTTTCCATGTTGGTGGTATTTCTTTTGTATTGATCATTGTTAAGTATTGTTTCAAGTTAAGAATTATTACGTGAAGTTAAGTAACTAAGTGAGATTTGTTATAGCTGTTTTCCTTGTCGGGATGATATTGATTCTACTGTTGGCTCCTTTGCCGGGACGTTATGGCTTTTATTATTATTGTACTGTTGGTTTCCCTTACCGGATTGTTGTTATTTATTTATTTGGGTGAGGAAGAGTGTTAAAGCACGAAGGGTGATGCCGTGACATTTTATTTGATTTATGGTGAGGATGAGTGTTAAAGCACGAAGGGTGATGCCGTGTATGATATTGTGAGGATGAGCGTAAAAGCATGAAGGATGATGTCGTGCCATATTATGAACTTAAAAGCATGAAGGGTGACGCCATGAAATTTCTATTGAATTATGGTGAGGATGAGAGTAAAAGCATGAAGGGTGATGCCGTGCATTCTATATTGTTTGGTGATGATGAGAGTAAAAGCACGAAGGGTGATGTCGTGCACTTATTTTCTTTGTGTTACTATTTCTGTAGTATAAGTTGATATTTGGTTTGTTTCTCTACCCCGTTATTCCCATCAATTGATACTCTCTCCCCTCATCATGTTTTCCCCTTTCCTTATTTGGTATCTAGTTGTTTATTTTTTGTCATTATTATTGTTATGTTTCGTTACGTGATTAAACTACACATGTTTATTTGGTTGTTGTGTCCTAGCCTCGTCACTACTTCGCCGAGGTTAGGCTCGACACTTAATCAGTACATGGGGTCGGTTGTACTGATACTACACTCTGCACTTTTGTGTAGATCCCGGTACTGAACTCTTCGGACCTTAGATCAGGGTTGCTGCCTTCAGTCCAACGGAGATTCTGAGGTAGTTCTGCAGACGTCCGCATGCCTTGGCATCCCCTCCTATTTCATTTCTATTCTGTTCTTATTTACTTCTAAGACAGATGTATACTTATATTTTGTTCAGACTCCAATTTGTAGTATTCTAGACAGTCCGTGAGATTGTGACACTTGTTCTGGGAGTACTTTGGTTCTAGATTTCGTATTAGTATTATATCAAACGGTTGAATCATGTTATCTCTTATTTTAAATTATGTGACTTTATTATAAAGTCTGGTAAACTGGTAAAGATAAAGGAATAAGGTGTAATGTTGGCTAGCCTAGCGGGTTTAATGTTAGGCGCCATCACGATCTCGACGGTGGAAAATTCGGGTCGTGACAGATATCCTCCTCTCCTCTCAGCAACTTTATCAAAAAACTAGAAACTTGTCCAGATTCATCTTCAGAATCACACTTGCAAGAAGTTGTTTCATGTTGAAGCTACAACTTCATGCTAATATAGCATGAAGTTATTTTACATTGAAGCTAAAACTTCATGCTAATGCATGTTGAAGTTATTTATCCTGCGGTCTACAGTTTTGTCATGACATTATCCAAAACTTTAGTCTAAACATGCTGAAGCCATTTAGTTGATTTTCTAAAACTTCAGTTTAAACATGCTGAAGTTATTTAGTTCATTTGTGAAAATTTCAGAGTAAACATGCTTAAGATTTTTGTCTTGCAGTATGTAATTTTCTAATGAGTTTTTGCTAATGCATGCTGAAGTTATTTAGTTCATTTGCTAAAACTTCATATTAAACATGCTTAAATTATTCAGTTCATTTGTTAAAATATCAAACTTAAGCTTAAGTTATTTTGTTCATTTGCTAAAACTTCAGACTAGACATGCTTAAGTTATTTAATTCATTTGTTAAAACTTCAGACTAAACATGCTTAAGTTATTTTGTTCATTTGCTAAAACTTCAGAGTAATCATGCTTAAGTTATTTAGTTCATTTGCTAAAACTTCATGCCAAAACATGCTGAAGTTTCATCTTGAAGTGTACAATTTTGTCAATAGTCCTGAAGGGAAAAATCGTCTTTTTAAAACACTTTTAACAAAAAGTTGGGTACGGATGCAAACGAAAAAACAAAACGGATAAAAGTTGAGCGACCAAATAAGGCGCCCATGCGATTTTTACGTACTTCTCTTACCCGTTTTTCCAGCCCACCAATGTGACAAAAGAAAACAAGAGGGATGCATCTAATTGAAGAATATATTGGCATCTTTAGAAGATTTATGTTTATTATATATAGTTCACACATTAAATTTGGACACCTGAAAAGGTATGTAATCTGAAATTGACAACAATTCTAATACATTAGACATTAGACGATAATGAAAACAAAAATGAAATCCAATTCTAGTCAATTTTGACAAGTGCGGTTAACATGTGTTGATTTTATTTAAGTTCCATCGTTACCAGATTGTGTTGTTGATTAGTAGCCTTTGCACATAACATATCAATACAGCACATAACATATGACTTATTTTCTTTTTGTCAACATATGACTCGAAAAAAAAGATTTATGAAACTAGGGGTAAAAATGTAATTTCACTCAGTCCAAGCGAAATACTCAACCACAAGAAAACCCGGTTAGTGAACCGCCAACCCATAGCTGAATTAGAATTAAGTTGGTTTTTCTCTTCCCCGACAAGTACACATGCGTCCATACCCTTATCAACGGAATCATTGCTCAAGCACTCTCGCATTTTAGTTCTTTTCTTCTCCGTGGAAAAGTTGAATGAATGTCGTTTTAGCTTCAATCTTATCTGTTGAGGAAACACAACCATAGCAAAAAGATTTATAAAATTTAGGACTTTTCTAAGCATTCCAGTTATAGAATTATTCTTGTTGTTCGAAAAGAAGAAATCTTTTATTGAATTGATTACTTGGGAATCCACAAACAACCCTCCATACTTTGATTCATCAATGTGTTTTTCCTCTTCTTCTTCTTCCACAAAGTTGAATGTGTCACGACTCGAAATCCCACCTTCAGGTCGTGATGGCGCCTAATGTTTCACCCGCTAGGCAAGCCAGCGTGTTAACTGAATTGATTTATTAACAAGTAAAAATAACAAACACTGACTAGATGATTGAGATAAAGTGCGAAAGCATTAACAAAATCTAAATAACCATAGCTAATAACGAAGAAATCCCTTTAAGTACAAAACCCAGAAATGGAGTCACAACCTCACGAACCAGTCTATGATTTAGCTAAAAATGACAGTTTGAAATAAAATGATATATGTGTCTGGAAACACATAGATGACAGAATGGAAGATAGACAGTGACGCCGAGATCCACGAACGCCTGCGGAACTACCTCGGTGTCGTCTGGAATGTACTGAAGGACACTCCCCCTAACGATGTCCACTGGGTCCGGTTGCGTAATCTGCACGACATAAAGAACTGCAGGTGTAGCATTAGCACAACCGACCCCATGTACCGAGTAAGTGCCGAGCCTAACCTCGGAGAAGTAGTGACGAGGCTAGGACACAACAACAAATTGTACCTGTGCAATTCAATAGTATGGCAGAAAATAAACAAGAATACAATTACGGGGAAGAACATGCTGGGGATAAGAGGGGCAACACTTGCTAAAACCATAGAATCAAGTACTGACGGAAATGTAGAAGTAAACAGGAAATAACAACCCGAATCAAGTAAGATAGACATGAGAAAGCACGGCTGGACCCCTCGTGCATAGCCTCAAACTCACACGGTACGGAATGACCCCTCGTGCATAAATAATAATGAATCGTCACGAAATGTCACTCGTGCATAAATAATAATCAATCGGCACGAAATGTCCCCTCGTGCATAAACAATAATCACCGGCACGGAATGTTCCCTCGTGCATAAATAATAATCATCGGCACGGAATGTTCCCTCGTGCATAAATAATAGTCATCGGCACAGAATGTTCCCTCGTGCATAAATAAAAATCACTCGGCACAGAATGTTCCCTCGTGCATGATGAGTATAAAAACAACAATTGATATGAAATTATAACAATACAACATTTCAAATGTACAGAAATAATCAACAAAATTCTATTGTCCCGACAAGGGACTCAGCTATAACCAATCTCACTCAGAAGTATAATGTGAACAGTAAAATCCTCGACCGAACACATAATCAATAACTTTCTGCGTCATGAAGTAACCTCAAGGTACCACTTCCAATGTTCCCAATAATTCGCAACACGGGGAATATCAAAGAACATAAAATAACTCATCAAAATTCGGCTCACAGGCATGCTTGACCACAACATATAGGTACCCGTCACCTCACCTATACGTTGGACATGAATTACACATAGAAGATAAGACTCTATACCTATTCCCTCAAGCTAAGGTTAGGCCAAACGCTTACCTCGGCTCCAAGAATGAAAGTCAAGCCTCAATCACGGCCTTTCCTCTTGAATACGAATCCGAAACGATAATATCTAGACATAATTGACTTAATAACATCAATAATTATTCAATAACTCAATCTCAAAGCCTAATTATACATTTCCCATAATTCTTCCAAAAATACCAAAATTCAACCCCGGGCCTGCTTGGTCCAAACCCGAGGTTCGGACCAAAACAAGATAACCCATTCCCCCACCAACCCGAATATACAATTTCCTTTGAAATCCGACCCCAAAATGTGGTTGAATCCCCAAAATTTCCAGAAGCCCTAACTCTACTTAAACCCCCCAATTTTCACCTTTGATTTCATGTTATTAGACCTAGAATCTAGTGACTGATGAAAGAAAATGGAAGAAATTAGAGTTAAGAACACTTACCTATGAAGCTATGGTGGAATGGTCTCCTAAGAATCGCCCAAGAAGAGTGGAGAAGAAGAAAATGGTGAAAGAATGTAAGAATCCCGTAATGGGTATTCTGTTTTGGACATTTTAAATAGTTGGGCAAAAATGACCTACGTGATCGCGAAAGGTCCCGTGCGATCCCGTAGAGTACTAACACAGCCTATCGCGATCGTGACATGGGGGTCGCGTTCGCTGTGGGCAAAATAGCACCCAACCCCCCAACCCACATTTTCTCTACGCGTTAGCGTGTGGTCCTTCACGATCGCGTAGAGCACTGCCCCCAGGCTCCGCGATCGCAACCCAGGCCCTGCGTTCGCGTAGGATAATTTACCCCCCTCCAAGACTTACTCATCGCGATCGCATGCATAGAATCGCGATCGCGAAGACCAACAGACCTGGACACCAGATTCAGCAGCCAAACACCATATTTTCTAAGCTTAAATCCCTCGACGCCTACCCGAAACTTACCCGAGCACTCGGGGTTCAAAACCAAATATACACACGCCTTCAAAATCATCCTACGAACTTATTTGAGTAATTAAACCACTAAAATAACATCAAAAACAATGAATTAAACTCAAAAATCCATAGAATTTCCTCAAACTTCATAAACTATCAAATTCTCCAATTTTTATCTGGAACACGTCAAACCAAGTCCGTTTCTTACCAAATTTTACAAATAACTCACATAACACAAATTGAACCTGTTCCAGGCTCTGGAACCATAGTACGGGCTCGGTAACACAGATTTCACATCAACGTTCATTTTCAAAAGTCTTTATTATTTTCAGAAAATAATTTTCTTAAAAAAGTCATTTCTCGGACTTGGGACCTCGGAATTTGATTCCGGGCATACGCCCTGTCCCATATTTTCCTACGGACCCTCTGGGACCATCAAATCATGGGTCCGGGTCCGTTTACCAAAAATATTGACCAGAGTCAACTTTATTCAATTAATTATCATAAATTCAATTGTTTAACACATTTCCACATAAAGGCTTCCCGGCTACGCGCCTGGGTTGAACACGCACATCGAGGTGAGATTAATGGAGGCTTATGGGGCCTCGGAACACAGTTTATTGTTTTTTGCTAAATTTACACAGGATGACCTTTTGGATCATCACAATCTCCACCTCTAAAAAAACCGTTCGTCCTCGAACAGACATAGAAAGGTACCTGAATCGGGGAAAAGGTGGGGATATCGGCTCTACATATAGGACTCAGACTCCCAAGTAGCTGCGTCAACAAGCTTACCTCTCCACTGAACACGAACCGATGGATAACTCTTCGATCTCAACCGTCGCACCTGCCAGTCTAATATGGCTACCGGCTCCTCCTCATAAGACAAAACATTTTCCAACTGGACACCACTGAAGTCAAGTACATGAGATGGATCCGCATTATACCTCCGGAGCATAGATACATGAAATACCGGATGCACGGCTAACAAACTAGGTGGCAAGGCAAGTCTGTAGGACACCTCTCCTAGCTTATCCATAATCTCAAATGGAACAATGTACCTAGGGCTCAACTTGCCCTTCTTCCCGAATCTCATCACGCCCTTCATAGGCGACACCCGAAGAAATACCCGATCTCCTATCATAAATGCCAAATCTCGAACTCTGCAATCCGCGTAACTCTTTTACCTGGACTGAGTTGTACGAAGTCTATCCTGAATGATTTTCACCTTGTCCAAGGCATCCTGGAGTAACTCAGAACCCAAAAATCTAGCCTCTCCCGGCTCAAACCATCTGACTAGAGACCGACACCGCCTACCATACAACGCCTCATACGGAGCCATCTGAATGCTCGACTAATAGCTGTTGTTGTAGGCAAACTCAGCTAAAGGCATGAACTGGTCCCATGAACCACCAAAGTCAATGACACAAGCTCACAACAGATCCTCCAAAATCTGAATAGTATGCTCAAACTGCCCGTCCGTCTGAGGATGAAATGGTGTGCTCAAATCAATCTGTGTGCCCAACTCTCGCTGTAATACTCTCCAGAAATAGGAGGTAAACTGCGTACCTCGGTCTGATATAATGGATATGGGCACACTATGCAGTCTAACAATCTCTCTCATATAGATCCTTACCAACTTCTCTGTTGAATACGAAACTGATACTGGGATGAAGTGCGCTGACTTGGTCAGCCTATCCACAATGACCCATACTGCATCAAACATCCTCTAAGTCCGTGGGAGTGAAACTACAAAGTCCATGGTGATACGCTACCACTTCCACACGGGAAGCTGAATCTGCTCCATCAAACCACCGGGTCTCTGGTGCTCGTACTTAACCTGCTGACAGTTCAAGCACCGAGATACATAAGCTACAATATCCTTCTTCATCCTCCGCCACCAATAATGCCGCCGCAAGTTCTGGTACATCTTTGCGGAGCCCAGATGAATAGAATACCGAGAACTATGGGCCTTCTGAAGTATCAACTCATGAATACCATCCACATCAGGTACACAAATCCGACCCGGTATCCTCAAAACTCCCTCATCATCAACCGTAACCTGCTTGGCATATCCGTGCCTGACTCTATCTCTAAGAACATATAAATGGCGATCATCATACTGCCTGGCCTGAATACGGTCATTCAATGAAGAACGGGCCACGGCATGGGCCAAAACACTACCAGTCTCAAAAACCTCCAATCTCACAAATCGGTTGGCTAAAGCTTGAACATCCAAAGCAAGAGGCTGCTCTCCGACTGATAAATAGGCAAGACTACCCATATTGGCTGACTTCTGGCTCAAAGCATCGGCCACCACATTGGCCTTCCCCGGATGATAAAGAATGGTAATATCATAATCCTTCAGCAACTCTAATCATCTCCTCTGCTCATTTTCAACTCCTTCTGTTTGAACAGATACTGTAAGCTCTTATGATCCGTGAACACCTCTCATGGCACACCATACAAATAATGTCTCCAAATCTTCAATGTGTGTACAATCGCTGCTAACTCCAAGTCATGAACTTGATAGATCTTCTTATGAACCTTCAACTAACGAGAAGCATAGGCTATAACCTTGCCATTCTGCATCAACACTACACCAAGCCCAACCCGTGAAGCATCACAATACACGATATACGGTCCTGAACTGGTGGGAAAAACTAACATTGTGCCGTGGTCAAGGCTGTCTTGAGCTTCTGAAAGCTCGCCTCACACTCATCCGACCACATGAACTGAGCACTCTTCTGAGTCAACCTGGTCATCGGGGCTGCAATGGATGAAAAGCCCTCCATAATAATATCCTGCTAAACCCAAGAAACTCCGGATCTCTGTAGCTGAGGTGGGTCTAGGACAATCTCTGACTGCTGAAATCTTCTTGGGATCCACCTGAGCACCCTCTGACGATACCACATGGCCTAGAAATGCAACTGAACTCAACCATAACTCATACTTGGAAAATTTGGCATACAACTGACTATCCCTCAAAGTATGGAGGACGACTCTAAGGTGATGCTCATGCTCCTCTTGACTGCGAGAGTATATCAATATATCATCAATGAAAACAATAACGAACGAGTCCAAATAAGGCCTGAACACTCGGTTCATCAACTCCTTAAAAGCAGCGGGGGCATTTGTCAGCCCCAATGGCATCACCAAGAACTCATAATGCCCATAAAGGGTGCGAAAGGCTGTCTTAGGGACATCAGACGCCCTAATCCTCAACTGACGGTAACTAGATCTCAAGTCAATCTTGAAAAACAGTGAAGCACCCTAAAGCTGATCGAATAAATCATCACTCCTCGGCAAACGGTACTTGTTCTTAATAGTAACCTTGTTCAACTGCCGGTAGTCAATACACATCCTGATCGAGCCATCTTTCTTCTTGACAAACAATGCTGGAGCACCCTAAGGAGAAACACTAGGCCTAATGAAGCCTTTACCAACAAATCCTGCAACTGATCCTTAAACTCCTTCAACTCTGGCGGGGCCATACGATACGACGGAGTCGAAATAGGTTGGGTGCCCTAAGCTAACTCAATACAAAAATCAATATCCCTGACAGGTGGCATACCCGGCAGGTCAGCAGGGAATACCTCTGGAAACTCACGAACCACGGGCACAGACTCCATGGAAGAAACCTCGGTGCTAGAATCACGAATATAGGCCAGATAGGCCAAACAACCCTTCTCGACCATGCGCCGAGCCTTCATATAAGAAATAACTCTACCAGAAGAATGACTAGGAGTCCCTCTCCACTCCAAATGCCCTGGCAAGGCCAAGGTCACTGTCTTGGCATGCAGTCTAGAATAGCATAATAGGGGGACAAGAAATCCATCCCCAATATAACATCAAAGTCAACCATATCAAGAAGCAAAAGATCAACCTGAGTCTCCAGACCACCAATAACTACTAGGCAAGCATGGTAGACTCGATCTACCACTATAGAATCACCCACCGGTGTAGACACATGCACAACAGTACTCAAGGAATCACGGGGCATACTCAAATAAGGGGCAAACTATGAAGACACATAGGATAATGTAGAACCCGAATCAAATAACATCGATGCCTCTGGGCTACAAACTGAAATCGTACCTGTAATAACTGCATCAGAAGCCTCAGAATCAGGCGTGGCAGGGAAAGCATAGCACTGGGGCTGAGCCCCTCCAACCTGAACATCTGTGGGTCGACCTACTGCGGCCTGGCCTCTACCTCTCGTGGCATGTCCTCCACCTCTATGAGTCTGACCTCCACCTTTGGAACCCCGGCCTCCACCCCTAGCTGGCTGAGGGGGTGGGGGTGAGCCTGGTGTGGGAACTATGGCACGGGAACTCTGATACTGAGACCCACCAGAACCTCGAGAGAAAAAACTAAAAATATGCCCCAAACCACCGCAAGAATAGCAAGGCCTCTGCTGATGTGGATGCTGACCCAGGAACTGGCCCTGTCGACCTTGATAACCACCCTGGAAGCTCTGAAGCGGCAGTGCACTGACAGGTGCTGGTGGTGCACTAATAAGAGTTGGCGGTGCACTGTGAGCTACCTGAAGTGCCGACTGATAGGGTCTAGGAGGATGACCTCTGCCGAAAGAATCCCTGCCGAGATAAGGCTCCACTGAATCGACCGAAGTTTTGGGGCCTCTTGTCAGCCCCCTGACCACCACCCTGTGATATAATCATCTCAATGCTCTTGGCCACATTGGCCGCATCCTGGAATGAAATGTCAGTACCTGAATCCTTGGCCATTTGAAGCCTGATATGATGAGCCAAACCCTCAGTAAACCTCCTAACTCTCTCACGATCAGTGGGGAGTATCATAATAGCATGCCGAGCTAGAGTGATGAACCTGGTCTTGTACTGAGTGAAAAACATAGATCCCTGCTGGAGGCGCTCAAACTGCCTCCGAAGATCCTCCCTCTGAGTAACTGGAATGAACTTCCCCACGAATAACTCAGAGAACCGAGCCCAAGTCAATGGTGCACACCCAGCTGGCCTGGACAAGCAATAGTCTCTCCACCAAGTCTTGGCGGAACCCGAAAGACGAAAAGTAGCAAAATAAACTCCATTGGACTCTACTATGCCCATGTTCCGAATAACCTCATGACAACGGTCCAAATAATCCTGGGGATCCTCTGACGGTGCACCAGTAAATGTAGTAGTGAATAACTTGGTGAATCTATCCAATCTCCATAAAGCATCTGTTGACATAGTTGCTCCCTCAACTGTCGGGGCCACAATGCCCGGCTGAGCTACTCCGGCCGTCTGAGGTGCCAGAGTCTGGAACTGAGGATCTAGCTGCTCTGGCATGCGAGTAGTAGGAGTCTGGGTCTCTCCCCTATCCTGAGAGATGACTGGTGCAGTAGGAAGAAGACAAGCCTAAACCACACTTTCCTTGAGTCCCACTAAGCGGACTAGAGCGTCCTGAAGCATCGGGGTGGCAATGAACCCCTCTGGGACCTGAGCTATTCCAACTGGAACCGTCTGAGTAGGAACCTCACCGGAAAAGTCTACTTGTGGGTCCTCTACTGGGGCTGCTGCTCTGGGATGAGCCCTTCCCCTGCCTCAGCCTTTTAGTACGGCCTCAGCCTCGGCCCCTCGTAGGAGCTGCAACAGGAGAATCGGGCTACTGATCGGTAGATGAAGAAGCATGCGTTCTCACCATCTACGAGAGAATAGAATCGAAACTCAATTAGCATTTAGAACTAAAATCGCACGACAGAAAAGAAGAAAAGTGAAGTCATTCCTAACTTTGCAGCCTCTGAGGGATAAGTACAGACGTCTCCGTATCGATCCCTCAGACTCTACCAAGCTTGTCCGTTAGTTGTGAGACCTAAGCAACCTAGTGCTCTGATACCAATTTGTCACGACCCAAAATCCCACCTTCAGGTTGTGATGGAGCCTAACGTTGCACCCGCTAGGCAAGTCAACGTGTTAACTGAATTGATTTATTAACAAGTGAAAATAACAAACACTAACTAGATGATTGAGATAAGTGCGGAAGCATTAAGAAAATCTAAATAACCATAGCTAATAACGAAGAAATCCCTTTAAGACCAAAACCCAGAAATGGAGTCACAACCTCACGAACCAGTCTAAGATTTAGCTAAAAACAACAGTTTGAAATAAAATGATATATGTGCCTGGAAACACACAGATGAAAGAATGGAAGATAGACAGTGATGCCGAGATCCACGAACGCCTGCGGAACTACCTCGGTGTCGTCTGGAATGTACTGAAGGACACTCCCCCTAACGATGTCCGCTGGGTCCGGCTGCGTAATCTGCACGACATAAAGAACTGCAGGCGTAGCATCAGTACAACCGACCCCATGTACTGAGTAAGTGCCGAGCCTAACCTCGGCGAAGAAGTGACGAGTCTAGGACACGGAAAAAAATTCTACCTCGGCAGTTCAATAGTATAGCAAAAAATAAACAAGAATACAGTTACGGGGAAGAACATGCTGGGGATAAGAGGGGAAACACTTGCTAAAACCGTAGAATCAAGTACTGACGGAAATGTATAAGTAAGCAGGAAATAACAACCCGAATCAAGTAAGATAGATAGGAGAAGGCACGGCATGACCTCTCGTGCATAACCTCAAAATCACTCAGCACGGAATATCCCCTCGTGCATAAATAATAATGATTTGGCACAGAATGTCCCCTAGTGCATAAATGATAATCAATCAGCACGGAATGTTCCCTCGTGCATAAATAATAATCATCGGCACAGAATGTTCCCTCGTGCATAAATAATAATCATCGGCACAGAATGTTCCCTCGTACATAAATAATAATCACTCGGCACAGAATGTTCCCTCGTGCATGATGAGTATAAAAATAACAATTGATCTGAAAGTTTAACAATACGACATTTCAAATGTACAGAAATAATCAACAAAATTCTATTGTCCCGGCAAGGGACTCAGCTATAACCAATCTCACTCAGAATATAATGTCAACAGTAAAATCCTCGACCGAACACATAATCAATAACTTTCTGCGTTATTAAGTAACCTCAAGGTACCACTTCCAAGGTTCCCAATAATTCACAACACGGGGAATATCAAAGAACATTAAATAACTCATCAAAATTGGAATCACGGGCATGCTTGACCACAACATATAGGTACTGTCACCTCACTTATACGTTGGACATGAATTACACATAACAAATAAGACTCGATACCTATTCCCTCAAGCTAAGGTTAGGCCAAACACTTACCTCGGCTCCAAGAATGCAAGTCAAGCCTCAATCTTTTCCTCTTGAATACGACTCTGATAGGATAATATCTAGAAATAATTGACTTAATAACATCAATAATTATTCAATAACTCAATCCCAAAGCCTAATTATACATTTCCCATAATTCTTCCAAAAATACAAAAATTCAACCCTCGGCCCGCTTGGCCCAAACCCGAGGTTCAGACCAAAACCCGATAACCCATTCCCCCACGAACCCGATATACAATTTGCTTTGAAATCCGACCCCAAAATGAGGTTGAATTTCCAAAAATCCCTAACTCTACCCAAAACCCCCAATTTCCGCCTTTGATTTCATGTTATTAGACCTAGAATCTAGTGATTGATGAAGGAAAATGGAAGAAAATAGAGTTAAGAACACTTACCTATGAAGCTATGGTGGAATGGTCTCCTAAGAATCTCCCAAGAAGAGTGGAGAAGAAAAAAATGGTGAAAGAATGTAAGAATCCCTTAATGGGTATTCTGTTTTGGACATTTTAAATAGCTGGGCAAAAATGACCTACGAGATCGCGACAGGTCTCCTGCGATCGCGCAGAGTATTGGACCTAGACCATTGTGATTGCGAATAAGGAATTGCGATCGCGGAGAATACTAACACAGCCTATCGCGAGCGCGACATGGGGGTCGCGTTCGCAGTGGGCAAAATAGCACCCAACCCCCCAGCCCACATTTGCACTACGCGTTCGCATGTGGTCCTTCGCGATAGCAACCCAGGCCCTACGTTCGCGTAGGGTAATTTACCCCCTCCCCGACTTACTCATCGCGATCGCATGCATAGCATCGCGATTGCGAAGACCAACAGACCTGAACACCAGATTCAGCAGCCAAACACCAGATTTTCTAAGCCTAAATCCCCCGACGCCTACCCGGAACTTACCCGAGCTCTCGGGGCTCAAAACAAAATATACACACACCTTTAAAATCATCCTAAGAACTTATTTGAGTAATTAAACCACTAAAATAACATCAAAAACAATGAATTAAACTCAAAAATCCATAGAATTTCCTCAAACTTCAAAAACTATCCAATTCTCCAATTTTGATCTGAAACACGTCAAACCAAGTCCGTTTCTTACCAAATTTTACAGATAACTCACATACTATATATTGAGCCTGTTCCGGGCTCTGGAACCATAGTACGGGCTCGGTAACACAGATTTCACATCAACATTTATTTTCAAAAGTCTTTATTATTTTCAGAAAATAATTTTCTTTAAAAATTCATTTCTCGGACTTGCCACCTTGGAATGCTATTCCGGGAATAAGCCCAGGTCCCATATTTTCCTATGGACCCTCCGGGACCATCAAATCATAGGTCCGGGTCCGTTTACCAAAAATATTGACCAGAGTCAACTTTATTCAGTTAATTATCATAAATTCAACAGTTAACACATTTCCACATAAAGACTTCCCTTCTACGTGCCCAGGCTGCACACACACATCGAGGTGAGATTAACGGAGGCTTTCAGGGCCTCGGAACACAGTTTTTTTTATTGCTAAATTTACACAGGATGACCTTTTGGGTCATCACAGAATGAATGTTGATTTATATTTAATGCGCAACCAGGGAAAAAAGATTGGTAGGGTTTGGGATTTTCTCAGCAATTCAATTACTTTGTTACACATTGAAAAAGTAATACTAAATCACATATTTTGTATTTGTTCTTTTAACTAAGCGCAAAATTAAAATAAGCCCCAAATTGAATATCCTTAACTAAATTTATTTTTACATATATATCTCTATTTATATGCATTAATAAAATGCAATTCAAATTTTAATGTTCAAGGGATTGAGTTCGATTAACATGTGGCAGTCAAACCGGAAAGCACAGTATTTCTCAAGGGATTTGCAGTCGTGCTTATATTTGTGTCACCTTTTAATATGTACCCTAATTTTTAAATTATTGAGTTAATTGGTAGCGAGTTTACAAAAAATCCATAATAATATGACAATTACACCCCTGATAAATTGCATGATTTGCAATCTCATTCATGAAAAAATATCTCCTCCTCTCCTCTCAGCAGCTTTATCAAAAAACCATAAACTTGTCCAAATTCATCTTCAGAACCACACTTGCATGAAGTTGTTTCATGTTGAAGCTACAATTTCATGCTAATATAGCATGAAATTGTTTTACATTGAAGCTAAAACTTCATGCTAATGCATGCTGAAGTTATTTATCTTGCGGTCTACAGTTTTGTCATGAGTTTTATCCGAAACTTTAGTCTAAACATGCTGAATAATTTAGTTCATTTGCTAAAACTTCAATTTAAACATGCTGAAGTTATTTAGTTCATTTGCGAAAACTTCAAACTAAACATGCTTAAGTTTTTTGTCTAGCAGTATGTAATTTTCTAATGAGTTTTTGCTAATGCATGCTGAAGTTATTTAGTTCATTTGCGAAAGCTTCAAACTAAACATGCTTAAGTTTTTTGTCTAGCAGTATGTAATTTTCTAATGAGTTTTTGCTAATGCATGCTGAAGTTATTTAGTTCATTTGCTAAAAACTTCATATTAAACATGCTTAAGTTATTCGGTTCATTTGTTAAAATATCAAACTAAACATGCTTAAGTTATTTTGTTCATTTGCTAAAACTTCAGACTAAACATGCTTAAGTTATTTAGTTCATTTGTTAAAACTTCAAACTAAACATGCTTAAGTTATTTGGTTCATTTGATAAAACTCTAAACTAAAAATGCTTAAGTTATTTAGTTCATTTGTTAAAACTTCATGCCAAAACATGCTGATATTTTGTCCTGTAGTCTACAGTTTTGTCAATAGTCCTGAAGGGTAAAATCGTCTTTTTAAAACGCTTTTAACAAAAATTGGGTACGGATGCAAACAAAAAAAACAAAACGGATATAAGTTGAGCGACCAAATAAGACGCCCCATGCAATTTTTACGTACTTCTCTTACCCGCTTTTCCAGCCCACCAATGTGACAAAAGAAAACAAGAGGGATGCATCTAATTGAAGAATATATTGACATCTTGATAAGATATATGTTTATTATATATAGTTCACACATTAATTTTGGACATCTGAAAAGGTATGTAATATGCAATTGACAACAATTCTAATACACAAGACATTATGCGATAATGAAAACAGAAATAAAATCCAATTCTAGTCAATTTTGACAAGTGCAGTTAACATGAGCTGATTTTATATAAGTTCCATCGTTACCATATTGTGTTGTTGATTAGTAGCCTTTTCATATAATATATAAATACGGCACACAACAAATGACTTATTTTCTTTTCGTCAACATATGACTCAAAAAAAAAAGACAAATGGGATGATAAAATTAGAGGAACCGCCAACCCATAATTGAATTAGAATTAAGTCGATTTTTCTCTTCCTTAATAGTTAACATATCCCTATTCGTCCCTTCTGCGTATAAATAAAATCCTCTCTTTTATTTAACTCTTGTCTTTCTTTTCTTTACAACAAAAAGTTTCCAATTCTGAGGTCAGATATTTTTACTTTTTCTCCCTCTTTCTTAGCTTCCCTTTTCTCAGCTTCTTTTTAATTTCTTTATTTTGAGTATTTCATAAAATATGGCACGATAACACTAATCATAGATTCTTCTAATCCAAGATTGGAGCATAACTTCAGGTTAAAGTGAGTCTAAAATATAAATCAAATAATTTTCAAGCTTTCCATTCCGAGTTCAAATAATTGTATTTGACACTTTTTATATTGAAAATGTTTATTAATCATTGCTTCAGGTTGTTCAAGACAAATGGAATGATAAAATTAGAGGAAAATGACAAAGAACATGGTTAGATCAAGGCAGGGTTTATTACTTGTATGGGGCCACTGGCAAAAGAAGTTGAAGTTGTAGCCATACACAAAAATTCATGTTCGACTCTATTAGGGCAAGCAAGATTGGAAGCTTTTGCATATTCTCTGAAGCAGTGAGGGAAAATGCAATGGAAATGCCAATATCATATATGCTTGGTTTGGTTTTTCCAAAAAAAGGAAATTTGTAACATTATTTCTCATGAATTTTCTACAACTACAAAAACAAAATCTGGAGAATGTTTTGGCATTAGTGTTTATCTTTATCCAGCAAATATCGATAGGTAAGCATAAAACAGTACTCTCTTGTTCCATTTTGTGATACGGTGTCAGGGCCAATTTGAACACTTAATCTGTTACAAACAAAATATTTAAAAATTATTATCTTTAAACTTTCCATTTTAATCATAGAAATATTATTATATTATGATGTACCAAAAGTCTTTATTTTTATTATAAACTCGGTGTTTAATCATATGCTGCCACGGTAATTAAATGGAGTATCAAGATCGATCTACTCTTGTACAGAAAGTTTTTTCGCGCGAATGTATTATATTTTCTCTCCATATATATAAGTAAATCTCACCTATTCAAACTTGTTAACTTTAAATTTTAGATCTAAGTGAGGCATAAATATGAACTTATTTATTTATTTTGGGTTGAAGGGTATTATCAACAGTGGAAGATGAGAATGGATTAAGGCATATGTTACTTTGCCGAGTAATCTTGGGGAACACGGAAGTGATTGCGGCTGGCTCCAAACAGTCTCAGCCAACTTCTGAAGATTTTGACTCTCGGATTGATAATATTGTGCCTCCTACAAGATACACTATTTGGGGTTCCTACATGAATTCTCATATTTTTCCCAACTTTCTAGTCAGTTTCCAGTGTCCTAATTACTTATTAGGTAAGCAATCCATGATTTATATAGTTTGTTCACAAATCATATCCAAAATCCATGTTATATTATTTTTTAGGTAATTCTTCTATAACGACCTGACCGGTCGTTTTGCATATCAGGACCACGTTCCCTTAAATGAGACTTCCCGTAGCGGTTAGTATGATTTATGACTTGCTGGAATGGGTGGTTAGGGATTCGGAAGCGTTTAGAGTGGTATAGGAACACTTGGTTCCTTAAGGTTGGCCTTTAAGGCCAAAGTTTGACTTCGTTCAACATTTTGAGTAAACGACTTCGGAATCGAGTTTTGATGGTTCCGGTAGCTTTGTATGCTGATTTTGGACTCGGCCGTATGTTCGGAATGGGTTTTGAATTACCTGGGGGCGTTTCGGCACCCAATATCGAAATTAGAGTTTCCTTGAGTTTGAAATTTGGTTTGGAACGTGTTTTTGTGTTATCGAGGTCCGAACGGAATTTTAAGACTGAAAATAGTTCTGTTATGTCCTTTATGACTTGCTTGCTAAATTTGGTGTCATTCCGAGTAGTATAGGTCGGTTCGGTGCATTGTTAGCGAATTCAAGAACTTGAAGTTCTTAAGTTATGATTCTAGGGTTTTGGGATGTGATTTTGAGTTTTAGCGTGATTTTGAGTCTTTCGAAGGCTCGAGCGAATCCGTATTATGATTTGGGACTTATTGTTATATTTGGACGGGGGCTCGGGTGGGCCCAGGTGCCTCCCGGACACCACACGAGGCTAAAAACCAGCTGAAATAGCTGCTGGTGCACCTGTTCTGGTGTGACCGCAGGTGCGGTTTCCCAATCACAGGTGCGGGACCGCTCTTGCGGTCCTAGCCTCGCAGGTGCGACCCCAGTGGGCAGCCCATTCTCGCAGGTGCGGACAAAGTTCCACAGGAGCGGAGCCGCGGGTGCGGTCTCCTCTCCGCAGGTGCGGGCCCAGGCTTCCTCGTCCATTTCCGCAGGTGCGAACCTTTGCTCGCAGGTGCGAGACCGCAGGTGCGGTCCTCGAACCGCAGGTGCGGAACCACTGTCAGGCAGTGTGTTCTTTTAAACACGGGAAAGGCTCATTTTATCCACTTTTCTTCAACCATTGTCAACTTAGGGAGCTTGGGAAAGGGCCAATCGACCTAGATACTAAAAGGTAAGTGATTTTTACTCCAATATTAGTTTAATACATGAAATCTTAGGTAGATTAACCTCCTAGTTAGTGGAAAATCATGGTTAGAGTGAAAAGCTAGGTTTTATGAAAATTTGGAAAATTACCACGAAATTTGCCATGGAATCATACAAAAACTATATATTAATGATTCTTAGGTTACGGGTAAGTATTTCCTTCAAAAATTTCCGGAATCCGAGCACGTGGGCCCGGGGGTGTATTTTGAGATATTACAAAGTAGGATAAATTTGTTAACTAAATAGGGAAATTCCATAGTTTTGAGCATGAATTGATGTATTTGTGTAACATTTGGCTAGTTTCGAGTCCTTGGGTGACAGTTTGGAGTTTTGGGCACGTTCTTGACCCGGAGAGTAGGTTCGACACAAGGTGAGTCTCCTTTCTAACCTTGTAAGAGGGAATTGTCCCCCTAGGTGATTATAAATAATTGCGTGTCCTTATTTGCGGGGGCTACGCACGCACGAAGTGATGAGAGTCCGTGCGTAGCTACTACTATGTTATGTTGGGTAGGTCTAGGACTCACGAGCATGTATATAGGTGCCTTACATGTATTCCTAAACGTATTTTGAGTTGCTTATTATCCTTGAATTGGCATGAGAATATAAGGAAGTTGTGTTTCATATTATATTGCTTAAGTTCTTGCCTTAAAGAATAATCTCTGTTAACTCCTTAAAATTGATAATTTTATGTATGTATGTGGCACCAGCGTCACATGTATGATTCATGAGCGGAATAGCCCTACTATTATGTCAACCGCGTCGCATGTTCGATTCGCGAGCGGCGTAATATATGCATCTATGGTTCGAGCCGTTCGACCCTCGGCAGTGCACATTTATTTTCGCGACGTTTCAGCTGTACGCTTCCGGCCTATTATGTGCTATATGATTTACTGGGAATTTGTTGTAATTGTATAAACTGTTTCATGTTAAAAAAGGAATTTAGTACGTTATATGCTAGTGAAATTTGACATGCAAAGGTAATTAAAACTATACTCGATACTTTATATCTTTGTGATTTCTACGACTGTTATGCCTGCCTAGTTCCTATTAAATCATGTTATTTAGAAATGTTGACCCTAGTAAGTATCACGTCTACCTCTCGTCACTACTTCTTCGATATTAGGCGGGTACTCACTGGTTACATATTTGCTTATGTACTCATGCTACACTTCTGTACTTAATTGTATAGGCTCTGAGGCAGGTACATCTGGGTATTCATCCGGAGCTCGTTCCTAACGTGTATTTGGCGTGGACTTCTCGGTAAGCTGCTTTTCTTGACGTATCTCTCTGGCAACACCTTGGAGTTCCTCTTTTCTTTTCCTATGTCTGTATTACTTTTCTTCAGACAGTAGGGCAAACTTGTACTTTCTTTTGGATACTTGTTTCTATTAGATGCCCGTAGACCTGTGACGCCAGTTCCTGGCATGCCCATGTAGTGGATATTCTATTCTGTTGGGTTGTAATTATTAGTGTTGATTACTATTTTTATTACTCACTTTTGGTTGTCTAAGTCAAGTGTTTACTTCAAAATTTGAAATCTAAAAGAAAACCTCTCAATTATTGAAAATTATTTTATGAATTTAAAAGAGATCACTAGTAAATTATGGTTGGCTTGCCTGATGTCGGAGTTGGACGCCATCGCGACCTAAATTGGGATTTAGGTCGTGACAACATGGTATCAGAGCTCTAGGTTCACGTAGGTCTCACAAGTCACGGGCAAACCTAATAGAGTCTTGCGGATTGATACGGAGACGTCTGTATTTATTTTCGGGAGGCTATAGGGTGTTAGGAAACCTCTTTTTATCATGTTCTATCGTGCAGTTGATGGTTTACTAAATCTTATTCTTCCATTCTCTCACAGATGGTGAGGACTCGCACGACTGACGTTCCAGACCCGGGAGAGGCCGCTACCCTCACCGTCTGAGGCCGTGGTAGAGGCCAGGGGAGGGCACCGGCCCGAGGTAGGGGACGAGGGCGTCCCAAAGCTGTTCTAGTGGAACACCCAGCGGATCTGGAAGATGATCCTATCATAGAGGGGCAAGGAGAGTTTCCCCCAGTAGATACTGTCCCAGTAGACTTTATGACGACGCCAGGCTTCCAGGAGGTCATGGGCCGTATGATGAGATTTATGGATACTATGACGCAGGCTGGTTTATTTCCGGCAGATCCTGCCACATCTCAGGCTGGAGGGGGAGCCCAGACCTCTACTGCCCAGGCCGCAGGCCATGCACCAGTAGTTTATCAGACCCTGGGTCCACTGCCCGTGGGTGGATCCCAGCCAGTAGCAGCAGCACCTGAGCTCAGACCAGCTGCGGACGGCGATCTGCATAAGTTACTGAATAGATGGACCCGATTGCAACCTCCTATCTTCGGGGGTGAGAAGGGCGAGGATGCCCATGACTTTATTGATAGGTGCAGGGACATACTACACAACATGAGGATACTGGAGTCCCATGGAGTGGACTTCACTACTTTTCAGCTTGAGGGCAAGGTCCGCAGATAGTGGCAGTCCTATATCCTGGGTAGACCGGCAGGTTCCCCTTCCATCACTTGGGAGTAGTTCACTCAGCTATTCCTGGACAAGTATATTCCACCCTCCGAGAGGGAAGAGCTGCGATATCAATTTGAGCAGCTGGAGCAGGGACAGATGTTAGTGACAGATGACGAGGCCAGGTTTTCTGAGTTGTCTCGTCATGCCCTTATGATACTTCCTACTAATGTTGAGAGAGTGCGGAGATTTGTAGCTGGGCTGCACTCAGGTATTAGGGTCAACATGGCCCGAGAGGTGTAGATGGGGACTCCCTATCAGCTTGTGATCGAGATAGCTCGCCGGATTGAGGGTTATCGTTCGAGGGGCAGAGAGAAGGGTCAGCAGAATAAGAGAGCTAGATTTTCAGGAGATTTCATAGGTGCCCCGCCAGGGGTAGAGGTCAGTACGGTAGAGGCCAGCCTAGCAGGCCTCCATATTCATCTCCTTCACCACCTTCCCATGGTACTCCAGTGAGGAGCTATTTCAGCGCCATGCCAGAGAGTTCTTATCGTCCACCAGCCATTCAGGGTTCCTCAGGCGGGTATTCCGGTCATTAGGGGTCTTCTAGTCCTTACTTCAGTGCCATGCCGGAGGGTTCTCACCATCCCCTAGCTATCCAGGGTCCTTCTTCAGGGTAGCAGGCCATGCCACCAGCTAGATGTTATGGGTGTGGGGATCCAGGCCATATGAGGAGGACTTGTCCCAGGCTTCAGGGCAAGGCCGTTCAACAGAGCTATCAGCCTACAATTTCAGCACCGGCGGTTCGTCCACCCAGAGGTGAAGGGCATACTGGTAGAGGTCGTCCCAGAGGTGGAGGCTAGGCAGGGGGAGCTCTGTCGGCCCCTATTCATTCCAGCGGAGGTCAGTCATCCGGTGATCCAGCCAGATTATATGCCATTCCGGCTCGATCAGATGCCGTGATCACAGGTACTATTTCAGTATGTGGTAGAGATGCATCAGTGTTATTTGATCCAGGATCCACCTATTCATATGTGTCAGCTTTATTTGCTTGTTTCCTGGATGTTCCTCGCGAGTCCTTGGGTACTCTTATTTATGTGTCCAACCCCGTGAGCGATTCTGTGGTTGTAGACCAGATTTATCGGTCTTGTGTGATTTGATTTTGTGGGTTCGAGACCAGAGCGGGCCTCCTACTGCTCGACATGGTTGATTTTGAGGTTATTTTAGGCATGGATTAGTTATCTCCTTATCATTCCGAGCTAGATTGCCATGCCAAGACACTACCTTAGCCATGCCTGAGTCGCCTAAGATGGAGTGGATAGGTTCCTCAATTATTGTAGCCAGCCGGGTTGTTTCATTCCTGAAGGCTCGGCATATGGTCGAGAAGGGTTGTCTGGCCTATCTTGCTTGTGTGCGGGACATCACCGTCGAGTCTTCGAAGATTGATTCAGTGCTAATGGTTCGAGAGTTTGCTAACATATTTCCTTCATACCTTCCAGGCATGCCTCCGAATCGTGATATTGATTTCTGCATTGATTTAGCTCCAAGCACCCAGCCTATATCTATTCCTCCGTACCGTATGGCTCCGAAAGAGTTGAAGAAGTTGAAAGAGCATCTTGAGGAGTTGTTATCTAAGGGGTTTATCAGGCCGAGTGTATCATTGTGGGGTGCCCCAATTTTATTTGTGAAGAAGAAGGATGGGACTATGCGGTGTATTGACTACCGACAGTTGAACAAGGTCACCATTAAGAACAAGTATCCTTTTCCGCACATCGATGATTTGTTTGACCAGTTGTAGGGTGCCCAGGTGTTTTCTAAGATTGATTTGATATCGGAATATCATCAGTTGAGGATTCGGGCCTCAGATGTTCCGAAGACTGCTTTTCGTACGAGATATGGCCATTATGAGTTCCTAGTGATGTCATTTGGCTTGACTAATGCCTCATCAGCATTTATGGACTTGATGAACAGGGTGTTCATGCCGTATATTGATTCTTTTGTCATTGTCTTCATTGATGACATTCTGATTTACTCACGTAGCATGGGAGAGAATGAGCAGCATCTGAGAGGGGTGCTCCAGACTTTGCGAGAACATAAGCTATATGCTAAGTTCTCCAAGTGTGAGTTTTTGTTGGATTTTGTGGCGTTCTTGGGACATGTGGTATCCGGAGAGGGTATCAAGTTTGATCCTAAGAATATTGAGGGAGTTCAGAGTTGTCCACGTCCTACTTCAGCTACTACTATGTCATGTTGGGTAGTTCTAGGACTCACGAGCATGCTTATATGTGCCTTACATGTATTCCTAAGCGTATTTTGAGTTGCTCATTATCCTTGAATTAGCATGAGAATATTAGAAAGTTGTGTTCCATATTATATTGCTTAAGTTCTTGCCTTAAAGAATAACCTTTGTTAACTCCTTAAAATGGATAATTTTATGTATGTATGCGGCACCCGCGTCACATGTATGATTAGTGAGTGGAATAGCCCTACTATTATGTCAACCGCGTCGCATGTTCAATTCGCGAGCGGCGTAATAGATGCATCTATGGTTTGAGCCGTTCGACCCTCGGCAGTGCACATTTATTTTCGCGACGTTTCAGCTGTACGCTTCCGGCCTATTATGTGCTATATGATTTACTGGGAATTTTTTGTAATTGTATAAACTGTTTCATGTTAAAAAGGAAATTTAGTACGTTATATGCTAGTGAAATTTAACATGCAAAGATAATTACAACTATACTTGATACTTTATATCTTTGTGATTTCTACGACTATTATGCATGCCTAGTTCCTATTAAATCATGTTATTTAGAAATGTTGACCCTAGTAAGTATCACGTCTACTTCTCGTCACTACTTCTTCGAGATTAGGCGTGATACTCACTGGGTACATATCTGTTTATGCACTCATGCTACACTTCTGTACTTAATGGTACAGGCTCTGAGGCAGATGCATCTGGGTATTCATCCGGAGCTCGTCCTTGACGTGTTTTGGCGTGGACTTCTAGGTGAGATGCTTTCCTTGATGTATCTCTCTGGCAGCATCTTGGAGTTCCTCTTTTCTTTTGCTATGTATGTATAACTTTTCTTCAGACAGTAGGGAAAACTTGTACTTTCTTTTGGATACTCGTTTCTATTAAATGTCTGTAGACCTGTGATGCCAGTTCCTGGCATGCCCATGTAGTGGATATTCTATTCTGTTGGGTTGTAATTATTAGTGTTGATTACTATATTTATTACTCACTTTTGGTTTTCTAAGTCACTTATTTACTTCGAAATTTAAAATCTAAAAGAAAACCTCTCAATTATGGAAAATTATTTTATCAATTTAAAAGGGGATAACTAGTAAATTAAGGTTGACATGCCTGACATCGGAGATGTGTGTCTGTCACGACCCCAAAACCTAAACCGACCGTGAAGGCGCCTATCGTGGAATTAGGGTAGCCAATAACCACATGTTCACAATTTCTTTCAAAATGTCAATCAAATTTCAAGTTTCATAAAATATACAGAGTTTACTAAATACATTAGGCCAATAAACAGTGCCACCAACCCCAAAAACCCGGACCCAACATGTCATGAGCATCTAAGGAAAATAAGCCAAAGGTATACTATTATAATGCGAAACCTCCGAATAAATAGCTAGATATAACAAGAAGGGAAAACACAGATTGATGCGGAAGCTGAACAGCTACCTCTGTATCCCGCACTCTAGCTCCGCACGGAAAAGATAGCTNCTCGGTATCTGCACCTGAATCTGCACACAGGGGTGCAGGGAGTAATGTGAGTACGCCAACTCAGTAGTAATGAAAATAAATCAAGTCTAAGTGGCAACAAATCACATAGAAATCAATGTCATCAATTCACAATATGCACATCCTTTCTTTCCAAAGCATAGATATATGAAGTCATCATGCCTTAAAACCAACTTCAGAAAAATCATTTGAAGAATGCATATTTTTAACAACTTCAAACCGAAAGATTTAGTATGAAAATGAAATGAAGCATATAGAGGCCCCTCGGGCAAAACATATTTCATAAATTCAGAGTGAAAGTAGTAAAATCATAAGTAGCCCCTCGGGCAAAAACATGTATCATAATCAGCCCCTCGGGCATGCCTCACAGTCACTCATAATCAGCCCCTCGGTCATACCTCACCATCACTCGTAATCAGTCACTCAGCACCTCACAGTCACTCAGCACCTCCCAATCACTCGTCACTCGTCACTCGGCACTCGGCACTCGGTGCACTCACTGGGGTGTGTGTAGACTCCGGAGGGGCTCCTTCAGCCCAAGCGCTAATATCAAGCCACCTCGTGGCGTATCATATCCTCACAATCAGGCTTAGTAGAACCTCTCAAAAAGCCCCTCGAGGGAATCCGTAAAACAGGGTACTCGACCCAAAACATCATTTTTTAAATCTCAAAGTAGTGTAAATCAGGCTGAGTTTCGAAAATAGTAAGCACAATGCGCCTGAGTGAAATCATCAGCAAATAGTGAGGAAAACGGCAGTAAAAATCCCCCAAGGGGTCTAAACAGATCGACACGAGTCCCCAAACACGGCTTATAGCCCAAATATTTCAACAATCTTTAGAACATAATTTAGCATAAGGTTTTGAGTAAAATACGCAACTCATCAGTTGCCACGGAGAGGACCTAGTACAATCCAAAAATCAGTGCGTGCCACATACTCGGCATCCGACATGTGTGCGCCATTCTAAATTTAGTGAGAAATACGTAGTACGGGATTTCATACCCTCAGGACAAGATTTATAACCATTACTTACCTCTACCGGGCCACAACACTAGTCCGCTATGCTCTTGCCCCTCAAATTGTCTCCTGATTGCTCCGAATCTAGCCAAAACCAGTTTAACATCATTAATATATACTAAAGGAACACAACCCAATCGAAAACTATCAAATTATACAAGAATCTCGAAATTCGGCAAAACTCGAGCCCCGGGCCCACATCTCATAATTCGATAAATTTCTCATCAATAGAAAACCTAGTCCTCCCACGATTCTACACATACCAAAAACTCCACAATCGGACCACAATTGCCTACCCAAATTGCCAAAAGAATTTTCCAATCCTCCCCCATTCTTCCCAACATTTTCCTACTTTAATCCTTCGATTTACAA
The DNA here is from genome assembly GCA_005239505.1 of Nicotiana paniculata. Classification (NCBI taxonomy): domain Eukaryota; kingdom Viridiplantae; phylum Streptophyta; class Magnoliopsida; order Solanales; family Solanaceae; genus Nicotiana; species Nicotiana paniculata. The sequence goes on along the minus strand of ML327849.1, from coordinate 41,865 downwards.
GCCTAATCCGAACAAAATAGCATAGGAATGATTTTAATAACCCGAGAACTTACCTTCACTGAAGAATCACAAATGCCCTCTTCAATTTTCCTTCAAAAGGGCTCCAACCACATGCAACAATGGTGGAACGAAATAAATTTCACGGAGGCCTCTTTTGCGCACCTGCGAAATCCCACTAACAGACCAATTCTCGCACCTGCGACTTCGCAGGTGCGGCCATCTCTTCGCACCTACGAATTTCCCCTACCTAGCCTCCTTTCGCACCTGCGCATGGCCTTTCGCACCTGCGACATTGCACCTGCGGCTACCCATCCGCAAGTGCGTCCAAAACAAGAAACTTACACCAGCAGCTATTTGCTGCAATTTCCAAGTTCAAAACTCCGCAAACCATCCGAAATCAATCCTGAGCCCCTCGGGGCCCCAACCAAACATACCAACACACCCCATAGCATTATTACAACTTAGTTTAGCCTTCGAAACACCAAAAACAACACGAAAACACCAAAATTACATCAATTCAAGCCTATGAACTTTGAAACTTCCAAATTTTGCCAACTTCACCGAAACCAACCAAAACACCTCGGATTGACCTGAAATTTTGCACACATACCCAAAATGACATTACGGACCTGTTCCAACTTTGGGATTCACATTCCGACCCCGATAGACTATTTTCCAGTGCCGACCGGAAATCGCCAAAAATTAACTTTCGCCAATTCATGCCTAATTCTACACCGGACATCACAACTTCATTCCTAACACACTCCTAAGCCCCAAATCACCTAAAGAAGCTATCCAAACCATAAAATTCGCATTTCGAGGTCGTTCACCAATAAGTCAACTCTCAGTTGACTTTTTCAACTATTAGGTACTTTAAAGAGGCTAAATGCCTCAATTCTCACCATGACCACTCCGGACCCAAACCAACTGACCCAACACAACAAAAACAGGCTAGCAATATATGACAAATGCATAAATGGGTGAAAGGGGTTAAATCTCATAGACGACCGGCCGGGTCGTTACATCCTCCCCCTCTTAAACAAACGTTCGTCCTCGAACGGGTCTAGAAACATACATGGAGTCTCGAATAAGTGAGGATATATGTCATGCATCTCCAACTCGGTCTCCCAGGTGGAATCCTTCACCGGATGCCCTCTCCGCTGAACCTTCACTGAAACTATATCCTTAGACCTCAACTTCCTGACCTGTCGACCCAAAATAGCCGCTGGCTCTACCTCATATGAAATATCACCCTCGAGCTGAACCGTGCTGAAGTCCAAAACATGAGACGGGTCACCAACATACTTCCGGAGCATTGAAACATGGAATACTGGATGAATACTCGATAAACTGGGAGGCATAGCAAGTCTATACGCCACCTCCACAACCCTCTGAAGCACCTCAAATGGCCCAATGAACCTGGGACTCAGCTTCCCCCTCTTCCCGAATCTCATAACACCCTTCATGGGCGACACCTTCAGCAACACCTTATCCCCAACAATGAAAGACACATCTCAGACCTTTCGGTCCGCATAACTCTTCTGCATGAACTGTGCCGTGCGAAGCCGCTCTTGAATAAACTTTGCCTCACCCAATGCATGAACCAAGTCTGTGCCCAATAGCCTAGCCTCGCCCGGCTCAAACCAACCAACTGGACATTTGCACCTCCTACTGTATAAAGCCTCATATGGAGCCAACTGGATACTCGAGTGATAGCTGTTATTATATGCAAATTCCGCTAGTGGCAAAAACTGTTCCCATGACCCACCAAAGTCAATCACAGTAGCACGCAACATATCCACCGAAATCTGAATGGTACGCTCCGACTTCCCGTCAGTCTGAGGATGAAACGCTGTGCTCAACTCGACCTGAGTACCCAACTCTCTCTGCACGGCTCTCCAAAACTGAGATGTGAACTGAGTACCTCTGTCGGAAATGATAGAAACTGGAACCCCATGCAGTCGGAAAATCTCCCTGATATAAATCTCATCTAACCTCTCCGAAGAATAAGCAGAACCAAGAGGAATGAAGTGCGCGGACTTGGTCAGCCAATCCACAATAACCCATATAGCATCAAACCTCCTCGAAGTCCGCGGGAGTCTAACTACGAAGTCCATGGTGATCCGTTCCCACTTCCACTCTAGAATATCAAATCTCTGAAGCAATCCACCTGGTGTCTGGTTCTCATACTTGTCCTGCTGACAGTTGAGACACCGAGCCACAAACTCTACAATATCTTTCTTCATACTCCTCCACCAATAATGGTGCCTCAAATCCTGATACATCTTTGCGGCACCCGGATGGATGGAATACCGCGAACTATGGGCCTTTGCTAGAATCAAATCTCGAAGCCCATCTACATTGGGCACGCTAATCCGGCCCTGCATCCTCATGACCCCATCATAAACAATAACCACATCCCTGGCATCACCGCGACGGACCCTGTCCTGAAGAACAAACAAATGTGGATCATCATACTGGCGCGTTATAATATGATCGTAAAGAGAAGATCTGGAGGCTACACAAGCAAACACCCACGGGGGCTCTGATAGATCCAATCTTACCAACCGACCCGCTAAGGCCTGAACATCAAGGGCTAATGGCCGCTCTGCTACTGGAAGGTAGGCTAGACTCCCCAAACTCTCTGCGCTGGGAATTAGGGCATCCGCCACTACATTGGCCGACCCCGGATGATATAAGATAGTGAGGTCATAATCCTTGAGAAGCTCTAACCATCTCCTCTGACGCAAATTCAAGTCCTTCTGCCTCAGCAGATACTGCAAACTACGATGATCAGTGAAAATCTCACACTACACTCCATACAAATAATGCCTCCAAATCTTCAAGGCATGAAAAATGGCAGCACTCAAGATCGTGCACTGGATAATTCTTCTCGTGCACCTTCTTGCATTAATACCGCTCCCAAACCAACTCTAGAAGCATCACAATAGACTATGTAAGAACCCGAACCAGTAGGCAAAACTAGTATCGGAGCTGTGGTCAATGCTGACTTGAGCTTCTGAAAGCTCTCCTCACACTCATCAGACCATCGGAATAGAGCACCCTTCTGGGTCAATCTGGTCAAAGGCGAAGCAATAGAAGAGAATCCCTCCACAAAGCAACGATAATATCCCGTCAAACCAAGGAAACTCCTAATCTCTGTAGTTGAGGACGGTCTGGGCCAACTCTGCACTGCCTCTATCTTCTTCGGATCAACATAAATACCCTCACTAGACACCACGTGCCCCAAGAAAGCTACCGAACCAAGCCAAAACTCAGGCTTGGAGAATTTTGCATAAAGCTTCTCCTCCCTCAACCTCTGTAACACAACTCTCAAATGCTGAGCATGCTCTTCATGGCTACGAGAATAAACCAGGAAGTCATCAATGAACACAATGACGAAAGAATCAAGGTAAGGCTGAAATGCACTGTTCATCAATTGCATGAATGCAGCTGGGGCATTGGTCAGCCCAAATGACATAACCAAGAACTCGTAATGACCATATCTGGTCCTGAAAGCAGTCTTCGGAATGTCAGAATCCTGAATCTTCAACATATGATAACCAGATCTCAAGTCAATCTTGGAAAACACTCTAGCTCCCTTAAGCTGGTCAAACAAATCATCAATGCGGGGCAAGGGATACCAATTCTTCATAGTAACTCTGTTCAGCTGCCGATAATAAATACACATACGCATGGACCCATCCTTCTTCTTCCGAACAACACCGGTGCACCCCAAGGTGACACACTAGGCCGAATGAACCCCTTATCTAGGGTTCCTGAAGCTGCTCCTTCAATTCCTTTAGTTCCGCTGGTGCCATATGATAAGGTGGAATAGAAATAGGTTGGGTGCCTGACACCAAGTCAATACCAAAATCAATATCCCTGTCGGTTGGCATGCCTGGCAGGTCTGCAGGGAATACGTCCGGAAAGTCACGGACCACAGGAACTGAATCAATAGCGGGAGTCTCACCATCCCTCACAAAGGCCAAATAAGATAAACACCCTTTCTCAACCATGCGCTGAGCCTTCAAGTAGGAAATCACATTGCTAGGCATATACTCAGAAGAACCTCTCCACTCAACCCTCGGACACCCTGGCATAGCTAAGGTCACGATCTTAGCGTGACAATCAAGAAAAGCATGGCACGGAGATAACCAATCCATGCCCAATATCACATCAAAATCAACTATGTTGAGTAACAGTAGGTCCACTCGGGTCTTCAGACCCCCAATAGACATCATGCACGACCGATACACACGGTCCACAACAACAGTATTGCCCACCGGAGTCGACACATGAATAGAGGTGAATAGAGACTCACGAGGCACATTCAGAAAATGGGCAAAATATGAAAAAACATAGGAATATGTAGAACCAGGGTCAAATAAGGCCAACGCATCTCGGTAACAGACTGAGACAATACCTGCAATCACGGCATTTGAGGCCATAGCATCTGACCTGGATGGAAATGCATACATGCGAGCCTGACCTCCCCTTGCTCGACCTCCCTCTCTAGGGCGGCCTCTGGCTGACTGACTACCACCCCTGGCTGCCTGGGCGGGTGGTGAAGTAACTGGAGCTGAAGTCGAAGGCTGGCCCCTCTGCTGAGAATATCCACCGGAACGGCGGGGACACTGCCTCCACACGTGCCTGAACTCTCCACACTCAAAGAAACTCCCTGGAGCTGGAGGTGGGGACTGATAGAGACCCCTAGAACCCGAACGGCCACTTTAAGACCCATACATAGAAGAACACTAAACTAGGGGGTGCTCGAGCTGCACTCTGAGCTGGGAGGGCATCCAATGAAGTACGGCCTGACTGAGAACAACGGGGACCCTGCCCCGAAGATTTACCATTGTATGCTGGGCGGCCTGAATGAGGAGGCCTGAATGAACGGCACCTACCCTGCTGAAACTGCCCCCTGAAGGGAGCACCACTAGAACTCCCCAAACCACGATGCCTCTTGGCCTCCCTCTCCTCCCCTCCTGGCGGCGAACGGACTCAATATCTCGAGCTATGTCAACAACCTGCTCAAAGGAAGCACCTGATACTCTCTCCCGAGTCATAAATAGCCGGAGCTGATAAGAAAGACCATCTACAAACCTTCTCACCCTCTCCCTATCAGTAAGGACAATCTCATAAGTATGCCTAGCCAGCTCGGAAAATCTCATCTCGTACTGAGTAACTGATAACTCTCCCTGGCGTAGCTGCTCAAACTGCTTGCACTGCTCCTCTCTGTGGGACTGAGGAACATACTTCTCCAAAAATATCGTGGAGAACTGCTGCCAGGTGAGAGATGTTGAACCAACCGGTCTATGCCTCTCGAATGACTCCCACTAAGTAAAAGCAGCACCCGCAAACTGAAATGTAACAAATGAGACCCCACTGGTCTCCAAAATACCCGCAGTACCTAGTATCCTCCGGCACTTATCTAGAAACCCCTAGGCGTCCTCGCCCTCTGTACCTCTGAAAGTCAGAGGCTGAAGTCTGCTGAACCTCTCCAACCTGCGTTGCTCATCCTCAGGCATAGCAGGGACCATATAATCCTAGATCGGAGCAACTGGCTGAGCTGGGGCTCCTCCCGGTGCCTGAATACCCCGTGCAGCCTGCTCAGGTGCCCGGGAAGCTGGAGTCTGATTGCTTCCCTCGGCCTGAGTTGTGGTGGTAATAGAAGACATGGCGACTGCTTGAGCCAAACGGGTGCCAACTGTCAATATCTGAGATAGGGTCTCCTGAAGACCCGGAATAACCATAGGCAGTGCCGGTACCTGAGCCTGTCCCGCTTGAACACCATCGACGGGAACCTGATCCTGATCGATAGGGGGAGATCCTGTGGTACTCTCCCGACTGCTGCGCGGGCTGGCCCCTACCTCTACCACGGCCTCGACCGTGGACTCGGCCTCTCGCCAGTCTAGCCGGTGACTGGTCACTCTGATCCGTATTGCGTGTCCTCACCATCTGCGAGAGAATGAAACAACGTAAGTTTAGATTTCAAGAATCAATAGATTAGCACGAAAGAGTTCAAGAAAGATAGAAATGTTTCCTAAAAGCTCGGAAGCCTCTCGAGGATAAGTACAGACGTCTCCGTACCGATCTGCAAGACTCTACTAAACCTGCTCATGGTCGTTGAGTCCTATGTAACCTAGGCTCTGATACCAAACTGTCACGACCCCAAAACCTAAACTGGCCATCATGGCGCCTATCGTGGAACTAGGCTAGCCAAAAACCACATGTTCACAATTTCTTTCAAAATCCCAATCAAATTTCAAGCATTTCATAAAATATACAGAGTTTACTGAATACACTAGGCTAATAAACAGTGCCACCAATCCCAAAAACCTGGAACCAACATGTCATGAGAATCTAAGGAAAATAAGTCAAAGGTATACTATTATAATACAAAACCTCCGAATAAATAGTTAGATACAACAAGAAGGGAAAACAGAGATTGATGCGGATGCTGAGCAGCTACCTCTGTATCCCGCACTCTGGCTTCGCACGGAAAAGATAGCTAATACTCGGTATCTGCACCTGAATCTGCACACAGGGGTGCAGGGACTAATGTGAGTACGCCAACTCAGTAGTAACGAAAATAAATCAAGTCTAAGTGGCAATAAATCACATAGAAATCAATGTCATCAATTCACAATATGCACAACCTTTCTTTCCAACAGTATAAACATAGATATATGAAGGCATCATGCCTTAAAACCAACTTCAGAAAAGTCCTTTGAAGAATGCATATTTTTAACAACTTAAAACCGAAAGATTTAGTATGAAAATGAAATGAATCATATAGAGGACCCTCGGGCAAAACATATTTCATAAATTCAGAGTGAAACTAGTAAAATCATAAGTAGCCCCTCGGGAAAAAATATGTATCATAATCAGCCCCTCCGACATGCCTTATAGTCACTCATAATCAGCCCCTCGGGCATACCTCACCATCACTCCTAATCAGTCACTCAGCACCTCACAGTCACTCATGCCTCCCAATCACTTGGAACTTGGCACTCGGTGCGCTCACTGGGGGTGTGTGTAGACTCCGGAGGGGCTCCTTCAGCCCAAGCGCTAATATCAAACCACCTCGTGGCGTATCAAATCCTTAAAATCAGGCCCTCGGCCTCACTCAGTAGAACCTCTCAAAAATCCCCTCGGGCGAATCAATAAAACAGGGTACTCGACCCAAAACATCATTTTTTAAATCTCAAAGTAGTGTAAATCAGGCTGAGTTTCGAAAACAGTAAACACAATGTGGCTGAGTGAAATCATCAACAAATAGTGAGGAAAACAGCAGTAAAAAGCCCCCAAGGGGTCTAAACAGATCGGCACGAGGCCCCAAACACGGCTTATAGCCTAAATATTTCAACAATCTTTAGAACATAATTCAACATAAGGTTTTGAGTAAAATATGCAACTCATTAATTGTCGCGGAGAGGACCTAGTCCAATCCAAAAATCAGTGCACACCATATACTCGGCATCCGACATGTGCGCCATTCTAAAATCAGTGAGAAATACGTAGTCCGGGGTTTCATACCCTCAGGACAAGATTTATAACCATGACTTACCTCTATCGGGCCACAACACTAGTCTGCTATGCTTTTGCCCCTCAAATTGGCTCCCGATTGCTCCGAATCTAGCCAAAACCAGTTTAACATCATTAATATATACTAAAGGAACACAACCCAATCGAAAACTATCAAATTATACAAGAATCTCAAAATTCAGCCAAACCCGAGCCCCGAGCCCCGGGCGCACGTCTCGCAATTACTATTGTTCAAAGCAACTAGGCTATTACAAACGCTGGTACTTAAAAGTCTAGATCCAAAACAAAGGCCTTGCATGTCCTTTTCCAAAACAGCTTCCACAAAAAGAGGTGGACGTGCAAGGTGAAAACATCTATTAGGGTTATAGTATTTGATTTCTTCCTTTTCTAGTTGATCCACCACTGCATTGCCTTCCCTAAAGTTATGCCTGATCATTGGTATTTTCAACTGGTGCATCAATAACCTGAAGTTAAGTAAAGTATTGTTAGTAAGGGCATTGTTTTCAATAATCATTTTATTATGTATGAGGAATCCGATTCAATTTCCATTGTAGGGAATGACGTATCCAAAGCTCTTTTAAGGTCTTGCTCCAGTGCTAGTAGTTCTACGTGCAAAGGACATGTTGCATAACAAGATTTGTAATATCTCATAATCCAGTTTCAATTGCTATTACGAAAGACTCCTCCTACTGCATGTAAATTTGTCTTTAAAAAAGCACCATCAATGTTAAGCTTGATAGTGTTTAGAGGGGGTTTTGACCAACGAATGTCTATTTTGATTTTTGATTGTTGGAGGGGATCTTTTTCAGTGAAAAGTTGTATTCCCATGATTGATAGAGAACTAGATTCGCACTAAGATCTTGATCAAGATTGTTTACATTGTTATTATTTCTATTTTCCCAAAGATTCTAAATGGAAAAAGGAAAAATATTTACCCATTGACAATGGTGGTTACTACCTTGTAGGTTAGAGTTCTTTAGGGTAATTAGCCAGTGAGTTTCTTCATCAGTTTTTCAGAGTTAATCCAAGATTTAACCAGAAAAAGGTAGTTATAGGACACTTAATGAAGATATGGGTGGCATCTTCTATCCCTTCTTTGCAAACAGGGCAATTGGTATCGGTATTGATTCCAATATGGTGAAGTTAGGATCTACGTGGTATTTTATTGTGCATTCACTGCCAGATAAAGAACTTAACTTTATTAGGGCATTGGAGATTCCAAATCCATTTGTAATCAGGCTTCTTTTCCAGATTAGTCGAGTAATTTCCTTGTAGGAGCTTATAACACGACTTAGAGGTAAACAAGACACTGCTACTCATATCCCAAGTTATATAATCCTTAGCATTTGAGTGGCCAGAGATAGGAGTGGCTTTAATTTTTTTGATTAAGGAACTGGGGAGATCAAAGGAGATTTTTAAATATTACCATTTATGAGGTATTGTAGAGAGACGCTATAATCTGATAGATGGAGGGGGCCTGCAATACTATTTCTAAGGCTAGTGTCATTGTGGGTCCATCTAGAGATCCAAACATTCATGTTAGATTTTCTACTAGGGTGCCACAAGGTCCCTTGCATGTAGATTTTCCAACCATTCACTAGGGTTGCTCAAATAAACGAAGAATTAACAGCTAGGCTTTTTGGGAATATTTACAGGAAATTAATTGAGCCCAAGGATTATTAGGATTAATAAGTATCCAAGTTAGGCTAGTTAGAAAAATGATATTTTTTTTGAACGCTAATCGGATTCCTAGACCTCCTTCTGATTTATCATTAGTGACAGTCTTATAATTTACTAAGTGAATTTTTTCTTAGTATTAGTGGTACCCCATATGAAATTTCTTTGGATTTTATCTATTTGGCTCATGATTTTTGTAGGAAACATGGTGTATTTCATTACATGAGAGGGAATGGCACTAAGAGTGGAGGTTGCTAATGTTGATCTACCAGCTATATTTTGAAGATAAGATTTCCAGAGTGAGAGTTTATTACGCATTTTATCAATGAAAAATTGGAAATCCTTGGTCTTTGGTTTGAGATTTAAAATGGGAAATCCAAGGTATTTTCCAAACTCAAAACTTAATTTATTGAATAAGTTTGTAAAGTAAGAAGTAATGACTCGTGGACATTTTTTTGAGAAGACAAGCCTGGATTTAGCATAGTTAATAGAAAGTCCAGTTTCTTCCATAAAAAAATTTAGGCAACACTTGATACAGTTACCCGTTTTCTAATTAGCTTTACCAATAAGGGTTAGATCATCCGCAACGAATAGATGAGAGAAGGAGGGTCCTCTAGGGCTAATTCTAATAGGATCCCAGCGCATTGTATCTACTTGATTTTCTATTAGCCTATACATAAGTTCCATACATAATATAAATATGTATGGAGACATAGGATCTCCTTGGTGATTACCTCTTATAGGGCTGAAGTACTTAGTCCTGGTTCCATTAACTAGAATTCCAATCTGGCTTGTGCAAAGAAATGTGTAAAATGTATACATATTTGGATAACAAAATTGTTTACCCTTAAAATCGGATAACAAATAAACTTATAATGTGGTTTTAAGGATACATGATTTTACATAATATCAATTGATAAATGCAATGATTAATAATAGAAATTAACAATAAAGTAAAGCAAACTAGTATTGACATGCAATTCATCCCTCGAGCTAGTATGCCCTCGAACTAACTGATACTAAAGTAATGAAGTAAAAAGTAAACTGATGAACAAGAGAGTATAAGCGAGAAAGAGTGTTATATTGCTTTGATATGTGAGAATAAGGTGTCGTACAAATGATTAGAATGGGCTTTTATATAGTAGAGTAATTCTACTTATGGTACAATTCTAATTACAGGAGAAAATCTCATTATTAGCTAAATAATCATTCTTGATTTGATCCACTCCGAGATTTTTGCCATGATCTTCGACCAGTCACGGATATCTCGCATTTCCATTATTATGTTATCTTTGGTCTTGCTCGATGTATATCTCGTTTGGTCTCGATTACCACTGGTCTTAACCTCAATAAGTACCTCGAATCCTGAACTCGGTACCTTATCCTCATGCCTCGGTCTGATCTATGACAGGGCCGATCTTCGATCCACCCACTAGTCTTGGTCAAACAGTAAAATCGGGTGGGTCCGGTTTTAACCGTATACATATAGTCCCCTTATTTTTTGGAGTGTAATAAAAATAAACGAATTGAGCCTTCGATTTTTATCTTTACCCGTCATGATGTCATCACCGTAACGTAAGCGAATGGATGTGAACGAAACGTCCCGTCGATACAGTTCCCCAGGTTATTAATGTGTGTCAGTTGATGATCGGCCACTGTCAACTTAGAACTGTCGCCGTGAAACCATAAAGAAGCCTCATTTCCACTCTTTCAAACTTTACTTTCAACTTCTTATATTCTAACCTTCAAAGTTCTTTACATTTTCAACTTCTTCATCTGCAACTCTACAAGTTTCACCATTTGTCTCTTCTTAAAATACCAATTCTTATCATCTTCATCTATCTTTAACCTCAAAACCAAATGGCGAAAATGTCAAAGCTGTACCTCAAAAGGAAACCACTTCATCCTCTCAACCGACCGAACTGATGAACCACGCCTTGAGGAATGTATTCCTGGGGGGTGTTATCAGCTCCAATTTCAAGATCGAGAAAACCTCATCGGTTCCCGGTCGTTGTGAGCTGGTATCGAGATATATATGCTCGATACCTAAGAGCTTCCTCAAGAAAGTGAAGAAGGATTGTAACTGGAAGAATAAAAAGTTCGTGATACCGGCCCTAGAGGAGGACATTACCACCCACATGGAAGGGTACTTGAGTGTTTACACTTACCCTTTCACGTTGGGTCCCCTCGACCCAATCATCATGGAATTCTGTAGAAAGTACCAGGTGACTCTTGGTCAAATCCACCCCTCTTTCTGGAGGATCGTAATACTGCTCAGATTCTTCATGAGAAAATTCAAACGGTTCTCCTTCACTCTCGACCACCTCAACAGGTTATAGAGCCCCCCCCCCCCCCCCCCCCCCCCGACTTTACCGAGGTGGGTTAATAAAGCTCTAGCGTCGAGCCACCAAAGTTTTCATCTCCAGCATAGACGAGGACAAGGATTAAGGCTGAATGGGTCGATTTGTCAGGATGAAGACCTCAGACCTTATTTCGGCCGAGAAAATGCCATTCCTCAAAAGGTGGAATATGAAACGTAAGTATGATCCTATTATTAGTTTCTATTTGTTACTTTGCTTCTCCAATTTCTCTTATAGATGTTCTTTTTCGATGTAGCCACTGCCTGGATACCAAGTGTCATCCCTAACCTTGAGAGTTGGGTCAGGGACCTAGTCTCAACCTCGACGTATGTTGAACGCACATGGCGCGACTTATCGAAAGGCCGATGGGAAGCCAAAATTCATGGTAAGCCCCTTTCATGTATTTGATGATTTTGTTCAAATGTTTTTCCCATACTTACTCAATTTCTTTTCTTGCTGGCCTCGGCAAAGATGCAGTCATAAGGCCCCCATTTGGTGAGGAAGAGACTTCAATCTCGGTCCCGAAGCCGGTAAAGGAGAAGAAGAGGAAGAGGACCTCGACCTATGAGGATCCAGAGCCCAAGAAGAGAGTGACACGTAATCCTAAATCCTTCTAATCGAAGATTCAGTTCGACGCCTAAGAGAAGAAGATGAAGAAGAAGAATAAAAGGAAGAAGACGATTACAGGCTAGTGGCCCAAGTGAGGATGAACACCGAGGCCCCAAAGACCACTGATCGGTGAGGATTGCAAAGATTCTTCCTCGAGCTGAGGGTCTCAAAAAAAGACTTGGGCGAAGTCATCGAAGACTGAAGATGCCTCCCACCATAGTGAGCAAACAGCGGGTACGGCTGCAGGGGCCGGTCTCAAGGCCCCTCGAGATGAAGAGAATGCCCCAAGTGACCCACTTGGGGCAATAGAAGTTGTAGGCTCCCCGTCACTTCCTTCATTCTTTGAGGGGATGATTCAGTAGGCTCGGGCCTTGAAGACCCCTTACATAGAAGAATCCCACGGAGGGGAAGACCCTTTTCGTGGTTACTTTACTGGGGTCAAAGATGCTGCCGGCATGAGTGACTTGGAGATCTAGAGGAAGGATTCGGGTGAAGCATCGAGTCTCTTCAATGAGTCATAACAAGCTCTAAATCGGGTAAGACTTAACTCCCCTCGTCGATATCATACTTGTGTTTATTTTTCCTCTTCTTGTCTAATTTCTTTTCTTCTTTCTGTGTAGGCCTCGGTATTTCATTAGGAGGCATTTTAGAAATCCCGAGCAGAGCTGAGCCGGTGTGAGACCGATCTTCAAGGGGTCACCGAGGAGAAGAATACACTTAAGCTCCTCAGTGGGAAAAAAGAAGAATAAATCAAGGACCTCCGTGCTGAGCTAGCCGCGACTCAAAAAGAACAAAGCGACCTGACCAAGCAGGAAATAAAAATCTTTGAAGCTTATGGCATCGGTGCGAGGGTGATGGCTAATAATTTGATCTCACAGGTCCAGTAGAAGATCGAGCGGCTCCGAGGAGAGGTAGATGTGGTGAAGACGGAGACCTTGACATGGAAGAAAAATATGGACCGCCTTGCCTCAAAAAAGGAGGTTGCTCGAGCCAAGTTGTAATTGACTGAAAGTCAACTTTAGGGTATGAAAGAGAAGATCTTGGCACAGGCCAAGAAAATTGAGGAGCTCGAGGCTCGGTTGGCCACCATACTTGCAAAGGCTAAATCTGAGGCTGAGAAGGCTAAGGCCGATGCGGAGGTGATCATGGCCATTTGCTGTTCTGATGTTGAAGTTGCTCAATCCCAAGCAAAGGAAACTAACGAGGCTACCCAAACTAGAGCATATTGGGTTCCCGAGCTCGCCAAGTTCCAATCTCAGAGGGAAACCCTTGAGGAGATCCATGCTCGAGGCTTCGATCTCACTGATGAGATAAAAAAGGCCAAAGAGCTTGAAGTCGATGCTAAGGAACTAGCCTCAAATGATGATGACATCGGGAGTGAGAGTGGGTCAGAGAGCGGGGGGCCCCGCTTGAGAAGAAGCTTCCCCCAAACATAGTTAGAAACTTTCGGATTTTTTCATTTTAGATCTTTTGTGTAGGATCCCGATCGGACCTTGTAAATATCCTTTCATATATATAAATATATATTTTCTTTCTGACTTGTCTTTATTTCATTTTCTGCTTGATGAAAACTTTGTTTCATTTATGCCTTATGAAAATTTTGTTCATAAGTTCGAGGCTTAGCAAATTTGATCGAAGCTGGACTAGTGTAGTTTTTATAATCGAGTGAGTATTTTCTCGAACCCGAAGTTGGGTAACCCTTAGGTTTTATATGAGTGAGGATGATTTCTCGAACTCAGAATAGAAATGGCCCTTAGAAAAAAGACTGTCTTAGTTTTGAAAAGTTTATTATATAAAACTTGTTATGACTTAGCATGGAATAAGAATTTTTGTTCGAGAGTTCGAACAATTCCATACCCATTAGGGTTTTCAAGGGTCGATATTATCGAAACATTTGTTTCGTAATGCCTTAGCATGAAATAAAGAATTTGTTCGATAGTTCGAACAATTTCGTACCATTAGGATTTTCGAGGCTCGATATTATCGAATCCCTTAGTAATTTAGTCAAGGGTAGCATTTTTAATCGGTTTATGAAAATATTCGAAGGTCTATCTTATAACAAAAATCGAACGTCTCTGAATTGTGTTAATTTGATCGTAGCCTCTTTAGTTTGGGGCTTGCCTCTTGGTCTTGTTTCCCCATTACACTTCAAACTTGTTCGAAGTGTCAATCCCCTAGTGGGGTGGCCGCAGCTTATAAAATCGAGGGCTGCCTTTTTAAGGTCCTACAATCTCGAGGTTTTAATAATTCGATCACGTCGATTTTTTGGACGGAAGTCCCCGAGTGTGGGGTTAGTTGTTCGAACTTCGATTGAGATCGTCCCTTAAGCATGTTTGCACAACTAATCAAGAGTATGTAAAGTAAAATTTTCTAAGGCATGAAATATTCGGCAAGGAAAAATACTTCTCTTAATAGATGATTATACATGCACACATGTTTGTTGTTAGGGCTTGAGTAACCTACATGGGCACGACTCATTCGACCGTTTGGCCCTTACAAAATTTACCCATCGAGACCCTGTTAACACGAAGTACTTTCCTTGCAACAAAGTTTACATTCAAGGGTGATGCCCCCCAGTATTCGAGGTTGATTGTAAAGAAGCCTCGGATACTATTGAATTGCTCTAATTTAGCACAAACAATGGTTGCCTCATTAAAAAACTCGCTAGAAAAACCCATTTGGGACAAAAACCGGTCTAAGGGAGTGCAACACGTGCTTTCAGACCTAAAGACTTTGTGCTGAATAATCCATCGGTGTCCTTGATCGAACACCTGCAATTGGTTAATATAAAAGGTTAATATAAAATGTAAATTAAAATGGAGAAGGTCGTACCTTAGCAATAGTTTCGTTTGAGGAGTGATATATTCTAATTTTTTGGTAATTGATTGCCGTTCATTGTGTCGAGCTTGTAGGATCATTTTTTGATGATGTCGAGGACCTGATATTGTCTTCCAGTTTGGGCCAAGTTTTCCTTCATTCGGATTTCGAGTGTTGAGGGTGACTTTCTTTGGTACTAAGTCCCCGATTTTAAAGTGTAAGGTTGGCTCTTCGATTATAATACCTTTCGATCTGATGTTTCTGTGCGGCCATCCGAACGAGGGCGGCTTCTCGTCTTTCATCCAGCAATTTGAGGCTTGTATTCATATCCTCGTGATTTGATTCTTCCATTGCATATCGAAACCTGAGACTAGGTTCCCCGACTTCGACTGGGATAAGGGCTTCGGCACCATAGACTAAAGAGAACAGTGTTTCCCCTGTACTGCATTTCGACGTCGTGCGATTCGCCCAAAGAACCTCGGGCAGTATCTCCCTCCATCCTCCTTTAGCGTCAGTCAATCTTTTCTTTAGATTTTGAATGATGGTCTTGTTTGTCGATTCGGCTTGTCCGTTCCCACTGGGATGATATGGTGACAATAGAATCCTTTTAATCTTGTGATCCTCGAGATATTTTGTCACTTTGTCACCGATGAACTACTTTCCATTATCGCACACAATCTCGGCGGGCATCCCAAATCGACATATTTTGTGGTCCCAAATGAAGTCTATGACTTCTTTTTCTCTTACTTTCTCGAAAGCCTGTGCTTCAACCCATTTAGAAAAATAGTCAGTCATAAACAAAATAAACTGATTTTTACCTAGGGCCGATGGTAAAGGGGCGACGATGTTCATTTCCCATTTCATGAACGGCCATGAGGATAATACTGAATGGAGTTGCTCCCCGGGTTGGTAAATAATCGGCGCATACTTCTAACATTTGTCGCACTTTCAAACAAACTCTTTTGTATCCTTTTCCATATCGGCCCAGTAGTATCCTGCACTGATAACTTTGTGAACCAATGACTCGGCACCAGAATGGTTTCTACAAGTGCCTCCTTGAATTTCCTGTAGTACGTAGTCGGTGTCTCCTGGTCCCAAACATATCTTTAATGGTCCATCAAACATTCTCCTATACAGTGTTCCATCCTCGGCCAATGTGAACTGTGCTACCTTCGTGCGTAGAGTCCTTGAATCCTTAGGATCCGATGGAAACTTCTCGTTCTTTAGTTATTCGATATACTTATTCCTTCAATCCCAGGTCAAACTTGTAGAGTTTATTTCGGCATGTCCTTCTTTGATCACTGACCTCAAAAGTTGTACGACAGTCCCCGAGCTAAATTTGTCGTCTTCGACCGATGACCCCAAGTTTGCAAGGGCATCGACCTCACTGTTTTATGCTCGAGGTACGTGTTATATGGTTCACTCTTTATACGGTCTTCCCGAACTTCTAAAGTTCAATTGACTTGGTTTACCACAAGTAGGTAGTCGCATTTGGCCTCGATAACCTCTGCTCCCAAACTTTTAGCTAGCTCGAAACCTGCAATCATGGCCTCACACTCGGCCTCATTTTTAGTTAATTTCGAAGTTTTGATAGATTATCTAATTGTATTACATGTGGGCAGCTTCAAAATAATGCCCAGTCAGGACCCCTTCATGTTCGAAGCGCCATCTGTGAAGAGGGTCCACACCCCCGATGGTTTACCCGATTTTAATAGTAGTTCCTGTTTGACCTCGGGTACGAGGTATGGCGTGAAGTCGGCCACAAAGTCTGCCAAGATTTGTGACTTGATTATCGTTCAGGGTTGATACTCCATATCGTACCCGCTGATCTCGGTGACCCATTTGGTCAATCGACCCGAGAGTACGGGTTAAATGTTGCGAAGGGGATAGGTAGTCACAACACAAATTGGGTGGCACTAACAATCTGGTTTTAATTTCCTAGAGGCGTTTATTAAAGCAAGCGCAAATTTTTCTAGGTGTGGGTATCGGGTCTCGGCCTCACCTAAGGTTCGACTAACATAATAAACAGGGAATTGCGTACCTTGCTCTTCTCGAACTAAGACCCCACTTACCGCTATTTCTGAGACTGCCAAATACAAGTAGAGTTGCTCGTCCGCTTTTGGGGTAGGAAGCAATGTCGGGCTCGATAGGTATCATTTTAGTTCTTCTAAGGCTTGTTGGTATTCCGGGGTCCATGCAAAATTTCTCTTCTTCTTAAGTAGTGATAAGAACCGGTGAATCCTATATGAGGACCTCGAAATGAATCGACCTAGGGTGGCTCTGCACCCTGTTAATCTTTGTACGGACTTGAAATTATCCACGATCGTGATATCTTCGATGGCCTTGATTTTATCAGGGTTGATCTCGATTCCTCGATTTGATACTATGAAGCCGAGGAACTTGCCTGAGCCGACCCCGAATGCGCATTTCTCCGGGTTGAGCTTCATATTGCACTTCCTTAGTATGTCTAAGGTCTCCTGCAAATGTTTCAAATGGTCCTCTGCCCGTAGGGACTTAACTAATGTGTCATCAATATAAACATCCATTTATTTACCTATTTGTTCTTCGAACATTCGATTTACTAGGCGTTGATAAGTAAAACCACATTTTTTAGTCCAAACGCCATTACATAATAACAATAGGTGTCGTATTTAGTGGTATAAGAAGTCTTTTCCTGATCCTCCGGGCTCATCTGTATTTGCTTTTACCCGGAGTAGGCATCGAGAAAATTGAGGATCTCGTGGCCGGCCGTGGCATCGATCATGTGATCAATATTCGGAAAAGGAAAGGAATCTTTAGGGTTGATTTGTTTAAGTTCTTATAGTCTACGCACATTCTAAGTGTATTTCCCTTCTTAGAGACTACAACTACGTTTGCTAACCATTCGGGATATTTTACCTCCCGAATGGATCCTCTTTTGAGAAGTTTGGTTACATCGTCTTTGATGAATGCATGCTTTAGCTTGGACTGGGGCCTTCTCTTTTGATTTACTGGGCAGAACTTCGGGTCCAAGTTTAGTCGATGTGTAGTGATCTCCGGTGGGATCCCGGTCATATCGAGGTGGGACCAAGCAAAACAATCCATGTTATCTAAAAGAAATTGAATAACTTTTTTCCTGAGCTCGGGAATTAACCTCGTGCCCAGGTATACCTTTCATTCGGGCAGGTATTCGACCAGAATGACTTGTTCTAGCTCTTCGTCATCTTCCTTTCCCTGCTTCTCCGACTGAGTCGACGCTGGTACCTGTGGTTGCTATTTAGCCTCCTTCTTTCCTTTGGACTCCGATACTTTTGTTGATGAGAACATTGATACCGGTATCACTTCATCGACTGAAAACATATGTTTTGCGGCATGTTGTTCCCTATACACCGCTTTCACTCCCTCCGGTGTTGGGAATTTCAGAACTTGGTGAGGGGTTGAAGGGACTGCCCTCTTGTTACGAATCCAGGGTCTTCCGAGCAGGGCATTGTATCTCATATTTCCCTCAATCACATGGAATTTTGTTTCTTGAACGGTCCTAGATCCATTTACAGGCAAGATGATTTCGCCCTTAATAATTTCACTCACCATGTTGAAACCATTGAGGACTCGAGCTGCGGGTACAATCTGATCCTGCATGCCAAGATGCCGAGCTTCTTGGATCGATCAAAATACGTTTAACCTGAAATTTATTCATAAGAATAAATATTACCAATGCATAATTGTGGGGTTGTGAGATCCCCTCTGCTTCCTCATCATTGAATGACAAGGTCCCTTCGGATACATAGTCTCGAGTTCGCTTTTCCCTGGTGATCGACACCTTGCCGCGCTTGAACACGGGCCCTTGTGGAATCAACGATCATGTGAATCACGTGTTGTGGTTCTTCCTGTTCGTTCTACCTGTTTGTGTCCCTGTCTCTAAAGTGATTTTCAGCTCGGTCGCTCAAGAATTCTCAAAGGTGGCCCTCGTTGAATAGACGGGCTACCTCCTCTCTTAGTTGTCTGTAGTCCTCGGTCCTATGACCATGAGTACCATGGTATTTACATATTTGATTAGGGTTCTTTTGAGCTAGATCGGTCTGTAAGGGTCTAGGCCATCTAGTATCCTTGATCACATGAGAGCATCGATGTTGAAGTTGTATTCTAACAGTCGTGGTGCTTCTGTGGGCTCGACATGTTTATCGAAGCCACTTTTACTCATGAGCCCTCGGGAGCTCTGTCCTCAATCATTCCTTCGATCACTTCGAACGAGGTTCCGTCCTGAGCCACTATTTCTACGATCTACGAAGTATGGTTGATACCGATCTCTGTTCGATCTGGTTTCTCTGTCGATGCCCCTTTGAATTTTGTCGACGGACCTGTTTGGATAAACGGAACCGGAAGGGGTCCCCAACTGATCATCCTCGACCTTGATTTTCGACTGGTGCCGATTATGCACATCAGCCTAGGTCACGGCTAGATACACAATTAAATTTTGCTTTAGCTGTCATGATGCTACTGAACTTCGTACGTTCAAACCTTGAGTAAAGGCTTGGATAACCCAATCATCTGCGACCGGGGGTAGGTCCATGCGTTCCACCTGGAACCGAGATAAAAATTCCCTTTAACATTTCGTTGTCCTTTTGTTTCACTTTAAATAGGTCCGACTTTCTAGTTGCGACCTTTATTGCTCTAGCGTGTGCTTTGACGAAGGAATCTGCGAGTATGGCGAAGGAACGGTGGAATTGGGCAGCAAATTTTTATAACATATCATCGCCCCCGTCGACAAAGTTTCTCCAAAATTCTTCAGCAGAACGGACTCAATCTCATCATCTTCTAAGTCATCCCTTTTATTGCGCATGTATAAGAAGTGACATGCTCATTGGGGTCGGTGGTCCCATTGTACTTGGGAATTTCTGCATGAGGAATTTCTTCGGGATGGGCTTTAGAGCCGCACTTGGAGGGAAAGGCTTATGCACGAATTTCTTCAAATCCAAACCCTTTAGAACCTGTGGTGCCCCGGTATTTGGTCAACTTGGGAGTTGTATGTTTCTATCTTTTTGTCCTTTGCCTGGATCTTCTTTTCCCCTGATTCGATTCGCTTTGTGAGATCCTCGAGTATTTTCATAATGGTGGGGTCAGTCCCCGATTCGTTGGCATTCGACCTCTCCGGTAAAGGTTTGGCCCTATGAACAGTTTCTAGTGAGGGTTCGACCCTACTCAGTGCACAGTTCTGATTTTTGTAGTTGCGCTATAGCAGCTTGTTGAGCCTATAACATTTCAAATATCAGTTGAAGGCTGACTCCGCCATCTTTTCCACCCTGCGTACCTCGACCACCTGATTGAACTTCTCTCCGGATGCTATTTTATCCAGATTTGCATTTAGGGCGACATGGGAACTGACGTCGACGGGATTTACGATTGGTGCTCCCTCGAGGTCAGCCTAAGGCACTTCGATCCTTGCGTTTTCTCCATGAAAACCAAGGCCGTTTTCGGCATGTGTGGGTATTGCTTGTGAGTTAGGCTTGTTGATCCTGAAATCAAAAACACTTACGAGAACAAGCTTAAAGTAGTGTGGGTATGAGAATTAATACTAGGCAATCACTATTATCCTTAGCCCCACGTTGGGCACCAAATTGTTTACCCTTAAAATCGGATAACAATTAAACTAATAATATGGTTTTAAGGATACGTGATTACCTAATACCCAGTTGATAAATGCGATGATTAATAACAAAAATTAACAATAAAGTAAAGCAAATCAGTCTTGAAATGCAATTCAGCCCTTGAGCTAGTATGCCCTCGAACTGACTGATACTAAAGTAATGAAGTAGAAAGTAAATTGATGAACAAGACAGTATAAGAGAGAAAGAGTGTTATATTTCTTTGATATGTGAGAATAAGGTGTCGTACAAATAATTAGTAGAGGAATTCTACTTATGGTACAATTCTAATTACAGAAGGAAATCCCATGATTAGCTAAATAACCGTTCTTGATTTGATTCGTTCTGAGATTTTCGCCATGATCTTCGACCAGTCACGGATATCTCGTCTTTCCGTTATTATGCTATCTTTGGTCTTGCTCGATGTCTATCTCGTTTGGTCTCGATTATCACTGGTCTCGACCTCATAGGTACATCGAATCTCGAACTCGGTACCTTATCCTCATGCCTCGGTCTGATCTATTATGAGACCGATCTTCGATCCATCCCCTTGGTCTCAGTCAATCAGTAAAATCGGGTGAGTCCGGTTTTAACCGTATACAAAATTATATACGTATTTGATATTCCCTTGCCACAAATTCATATGAAATGAACTTCTCTCCTTTTTTTTTCTTGTTTCTTATTTAACTATATGTGCAAAGATGAGAACCGCAATTTATTTATTTATTGAATCCAATTACTATTCTACGCCAAATCACCATCGTCCTCCAATCAATCGAGTTTTAGTAGATAAAACTTAACTAAAAATTAAAGGTCAAATAGGGTGGGAAAAACAGAATATGGAGTAAAAATGGCATTTACCAGATAAACAAGAGCTTTTATGTTCATTTGACGAAATAATTTTAAAATAGAAATGAGACAGTTAATTTTAAAAAATCTAGTTGAAGATATGAAGTAATTCCAATATCTTACTCCTTCGTGAACCTATTTTCTTTTTGGCCCGTTCCAAAAAAGAATGATCCCTTTCAAAATTTGAAAATAATTTAGCTGAAACTTACAATTCTATCCTTAATGAGAAGTTTTTATAACCACACAAATACTCTGGACCCCTTTTTGACTTGTTTAGGTCTACAAATTCTAAAAGTCTTTATTTTTTCTTAGACTATGTGTCCAATCAAACAGATTCACATAAATTGGAACAGAAGGAGTAATAGATAACACATTTTATGTTCATTGAATTCTCTAAATTAATTAATAGGGATGTGGTTAGATGAATGTGATTTCTCAACGCTTAACAGAAGGTCTCTGGTTCGAATTTTAGGATTAAAAATATTTCTAGTCGGAAGCATTTGTCGCAAAATTGTCAAGTTAGTGAGTACCAATGATAAAAAGAAATATGAATCCCCGTATAGTAACAAGAAAATGTCACATAAGATGGCGGATGTTATAATATATATTATATATTATGGATGTCCATTTAGTACTCCGTTATAAATAAGCTTCCTGAAGAAGCTTATCCATATGAGACTCCGCCGTAAATATGTTTATCTATTTAGTACTCTATTGGAAATAAGCCTCCTAAAGAAGCTTATCATTTTGGTACTCCGTTATGGATAAATATTATCCCCGGTATAAGATTATTTATATCGGGTGCAGTAGTAGCTTACAAGCAGCTTACACAACAGCTTGCAGTAGCAGCTTAGAAGCAACTTACAAGCAGCTTACACAGCAGCTTGTAGTAGCAGCTTCCTTTCTTGTATAAATACAGGATATTTCAGTTCATTATGTAAATCAGTTTGGAAGTTGAATAATATATCACTCTCTCTATACTTTCCTTTGTTTTATTTACTTTACAGTCATTATTTTATAACACGTTATCAGCACGAGACTCTTCCATTTTGAGCACTTACTTCGAATTTGCTTTCTATTTCAGTGTTCATCTCCGATGTAAGGAGAGGCTCTTACGTTTGTGGTTAGATATTGTTCATTCCAAGCATCAATAGGCAGATTGTATCCTTGAGGTGGCAAGCTTTTCTTCTCGGCGGTAGTGATGTGGATATCACTTACGTCTGGAGTGGCCAAATTTGTGTAAAGTAATTTGAGCCTTTTACTTATTTTTGATTTATTATCTTTATCATCGCTTGGTTGTTTATATGCTACGTATGCAGTACCTATTTTGGTTTTTTTTTTATCTTAATTATCTTAATAAAGAATTACAAAGTGGATAACATTTTTAGATCAACTTAAACTATAGCAGAGTTTGCAAGAAATATACAACCACCAGAAGTGGTTATGTTTCGTATATTTCATTGTAACTAAATTTTGTTAACCACCAGAAGTGGTATATGCCTATGACCACCAGAAGTGATAATTTAGGCTTTCTATGGTTACAATTGAAGAAAAGTTAGAGAAAATTTCTCTACATTACTTGCATGTCTCGATTTGCTCCTGAAGTAGCATTGTCTTAAAAGAGGTTCTAAGCCATCACATAATTTGGTGTGATTAATGCACGTTCAGATAATTATGTTCCGTTCCAGAAGGATGAGAACTTTTGCTAAATATTAATTCATTCCCTGAAGTGAATGTGACAATATTAATAAGCTCGTAAATATGAACGCACTTTTGATGTAGATATATTACAATTCACCTCCAGAAGAGGGGATATATAATCAATCTTTTGCATTTTAAATTTGCTCCTGAAGAGGTAATACAATTGAAATTTCCTCCTGAAGTAGGAAAATATTACGAAGAGGTGTTTTATTGTGGTTAAGAAATTATTTTATATTGTTTATTTGATTATGATTTTCTCTCATGATACCAGAAGTGTCTGAGCAATATTTGATAGTACAAAATGTATCAATAACTTCTGAAGAGCTAGCGGTTTGTCTAGAAGACACATGACATCAGTAGTGTCTGATAAATATTAGATTGTGGATAATAAACGAAGGCTCTCGAAGAGCTTATATACAAATATGTCATTCATATTATATGATTATGGTCAAACATATGTTGGAGTAAAGTTTACTAATACAAATGGCTATCATATTAAGACTACAAATGACTGGAAGATTGGAAATCTTCATGTTTCCACAATCATAGGGAGTAATAATATGTATGTGAGAAGTTACCATCCTTATTATTCAATTTGTATTATATCATGTATCACAGTAAAGTAGAAGTTTACTAATGCAAAAGCAGTCACAGTAAAACTGAAATTTTACAGAGGCAAAAGTTGCTATACAGTAAATCAGACATTCGCTGATACAAAAGTAGCCACAGTAAACCAGAAGTTTATTAATACAAAAGGTTATACCATAGTAAACTAGAAGTTTACTAAGAGATATCACAAGCCATGATAAAATTGAAGTTTTCATTTGCCATTTTTAATGAGCAATTTGATAATTCAGATAAGCATATACCAAAGAACTAGAAGATTCTTCAAGAATTCTCTTATGTTGTTTGTTCTCATAATAAATTGATTATACCAGCTAAAGTTGGGACTAAGACCCATAATCTGAAATATATAAAAGGTGAATATGGGCTTATTCACCTATTATGTGAACCACTTATAGATGCATATATGATATGGTTACATGTATGTTTATTGTCAACCTGCAGTTTTGGCATTTGAAAATGTTTTTACCAATAAAGAGCATAATTTTCAGATTATGAAATCAAGACAGTTCATCTTGATAATGTTGGTTTACATCCAAGCTGGTTTAGCATTGAATATCTTCTATTAATGGCTTAATTATTGCTTATGAGAACAAAGTTTCATGTGTTGGTCTAAAATTTTCTAAATTGCATACAGCAGCACTTATATGCATCAGACCAACGATATATGATAAGTCCTCCACTCAAAATTGGTTTAGGACGAGAAACCAATTATTTTTACTATCTAATAACTTTTGATGCGTGGTATATGATTAATTTCTCTACCACAAAGCACAAAGATAGGTTTCCTAAAGAAGATTTGGGA
Source organism: Nicotiana paniculata (assembly GCA_005239505.1). Taxonomy (NCBI): domain Eukaryota; kingdom Viridiplantae; phylum Streptophyta; class Magnoliopsida; order Solanales; family Solanaceae; genus Nicotiana; species Nicotiana paniculata. The sequence continues at coordinate 17,251 of ML327849.1, read as the reverse complement.
TATAGGTTAGTTTTTCTAACATTATGGGGATGGAATAAGCAGTTGAAAAATATGTTATATGAATCAAATTATCATTAGTATGATCCTCACTCAGAAGATAATTCAAGTCAAATGCCAGAAGCATTTGCTGATCCAAAAATAAATATCATATTTCAGCTGCAAATGCTCCTATTAAAATTAAAGTCCCTGAAGGATTGAGTTTACTGCACGCATAAAGCGTAGTTGACCGATCGTTTCCAAAGTTAAAAATCCTTGAAAAGGATAGGAGCAAATGATCAAAATGATCATCATAAGGAGAAAATAAGCTCTAGAAGAGCCCACGACATAACATTTCATGAAACTCCAGAAGAAGTTCAGGTACCTGAAAATATAGAAAGTAATGAGATCTCAACAAGTTATGTCACTTGCGAACCGATATTCAGTGATCGTTGGCGATATATTTGATACAATATAGTGCACAATATTGTAAAAGATTGTGAGGATCAGACTTGTAGTCCAGACACCTGAAGATGTCATGTGTAAGTCATAACCTATATGACTCATTTGATTAATTCTATATGAAAATCCCCGAAGGATTTAAAATGCCTGAAGCATATATTTCAAAGTCTCGAGAAATGTATTCAATCAGATTATAAAGGTTTTTGTACGATTTCAAGGAATCTGGGCGCATGTGGTATAATCGTCTCAGTAAATATTTGCTGGAAGAAGGTTACGTAAGTGATGTTATTTGTCCATGTATTTATTTATAATAAAGATTTCATCATAATTTATTATACTTGTTGCTTATGTTGATGACATAAATCTTGTTGGAACTACAAAAGAGCTCCTAAAGGCAATTGAATATCTTAAGAAAGAAATTATGATGAAAGATCTTGGAGAGATAAAACTTTGTCTTGGTCTGCAAATTGAATATTTAGCAGATGGAATCTTATTCCACCAATTTGCCTATACAAAAAGGGTCTTAAAATGTTGTTATATGGACAAAGCACACCCATTGAGTACACCAATGATTTTTTTATCACTTAAAGTGAATAAGGATCTGTTCTTACCTCCAGAAAAGGATGATGAACTCCTTGGTCCTGAAATACCCTATCTCAGTGCAATTGGTACACTTATGTATCTTGTTAATGCTACAAGGCCTGACATAGCATTTTCTGTTAATTTACTAGCAAGATATATAGATCTTCTCCTACACAGAGACTTGGGTATTTGAAACAACGTCTTTATCAGGGGAGTAAAGTATGCACTGTACTCTTTTTCCCTTGCTCACTTTTTCCACTGGATTTTTCCTGGTAAGGTTTTTAATGAGGCAGCTTGCAATATTAGTGTACTCTTTTGCCTTGAATAGGATTTTTTCCCACGGGGTTTTTCTTAGCAAGGTTTTAACGAGGCACATAATAATGAACATCCAAAGGGGAGTGATATGAAAATATTATTGTGGATGTCCATTTATTATTCTGTTGTAGATAATCTTCCTAAAGAAGATTATCCATTTAGTACTCCATTGAAGTTTATCTACAAGCAGCTGATGCGGGCAGGTTGCAAGCAACTACATGAAATGACTTGCAACAGCTTCTTGGTTTGATGAGATTAATTTAAATCGATCGGAAATAGTGGTGGAAAATATTCTCTATAGATTCAATTTTTGAGAAGATGTTATACAAGATTAGAATGCGGAGACTCAAATATTTGAAACAAGATTTTTATTAGGGGGAGAAAAATACGCGATGCACTCTTTTTTCCTTACTAAGGTTTTTTCCCACGGGATTTTCCTTATATGGTTTTTAATGAGGGAACAATGTGTATTACTAAATATGTGCAATCTTTTTCCTTCACTAGGATTTTTTCCCACGGGATTTTTCCTTGTAAGGTTTTAATGAGGCACGTTATCTTTTAATGAACATCCAAGGGGGAGTGTTGTAAATATATATTATATTATGGATGTTCATTTATTACTCCGTTATAAATAAGCTTTCTGAAGAAGTATATCCATATAGGACTCCGCTATAAATATGTTTATCTATTTATTACTCTATTGAAAATAAGCCTCCTGAAGAAGCTTATCATTTTGGTACTCTGTTATAGATAAATATTATCCCCGATAAAAGATTATCTATATCCGGTGCAGTAGTAGCTTACAAGCAACTTACAAGCAGCTTGCAGTAGCAGCTTGCAAGCAGCTTACACAGCAGCTTCCTTTCTTCTATAAATAGAGGAGATTTCAGTTCATTATGTACATCAGTTTGAAAGTTGAATAATATATCACTCTCTCTATACTTGTCTTTGGTTTATTTACTTTACAGTCGTTATTTTATAACTGCGAAATTATTTTGTGGTAGTGAATGAAAATATAGCATAAAGATTCATTCATCTAAACTGTTCATCTATTTGTATGATTCAAAACCTAAGGACAAATCTGTGAACATAATGAGGCCTAGATACTAACCCCTCCAAGAGGTTGCTCAGATGGTCGGGCCCCATCTACAACCCCAAAATTGTGGATTCGAGTCGTCAAAGGAGCAATAACTCCAACAAAAAGAAAATCAAAAAGGGGAGGGGAATAAATAAAATAAAAAAGCGCCGCCAGGGTTATAGATGATTAGTAGGAGAAAGATACAACTTAGTGCGAAGAAATAGGGAAACAACTTCAAACTTGCAATAACAAAAAGTTCAATAAACACATCACCAAAAAACTGTTTTAACCAAATGGTTGCAGATCACCCAAGGTTAAAAATATTGAAATGTAACACAAGCTGCTAGTAGTACTTTCCTCTCTTCTTTTTTAGCCCATGATCTCTTAAAAGGAGAGAAAAGACACAATAAAAATAAGTAATCGAGTAATGTTAAAGAAGCAAATTAGACAAGCCTACGCTTGAACAACCACAGCTCAGATTAACTGAAGAAACAGTTCACTGTCAAGTTGCATGCCGAGTGTAGACATATAAAATTTATTGGGTCTAATCCATATAAAATTTGGATTAAATTCATTTGGGTTAAATAATTAATTTGGGATTTACAGGTTAAATTACTTCATTTTATTATTTTTGAGCCCAAGGTTCATTTCATCTTAAGGCCCAGATTCATGCCATGTGTCAAGTGACATGGCATATCTAGTCAAACTGCAAGCCAAAAAGATGATGCCACGTGTTAAATGATGTGGCAATCCAAGTTAAAAAGCAAGAACCAACTGCAGGTCGCCAAGTGGCTAAAATGACATGTGCCTATCAGAATCAAGAAAGAGAGTTCATATGTACCTGGACTGTCCATCCTCTACAACTATAAATAGAGGGGTTACATAACTCTCAATATATTCGGAGTTGGAGAAGAACACTCCGCAATTGGTGAAGGCATCACAAACAGAGAGATCAATCATCAAGTGCATAGTTCTTCAACAAGGGAGTGATCAACGGAGTTCTTCCCGGAGATTAACCCGTTACAACAAAGTATTGCTCGACGTTCTTGGCGATTAAATACATCACAAGGAGGTCTATATCGTCCTACATTTGAGAAAGACGCATCTCAAGCCCTCGAATCACGGAGAATTTTAGAGAGGAGAATTAAGGGATATATAGAATTGTACTCACAAATATTTATCAATAAAATATCTTTTTCTTCATATTATTTTTGTTGCAGTGTATTTTTCGGACCATGAAAATTTGTTGCGAACAAATTTTGGCACGCTCAGTGGGACACATTCTGCCCTTCATCTCTCCTTCTTGCAAGTGAAAAAACTACGAACTTCACATCTACTGCTACAATGGCATTCTGCAAGTATGATGTTTCATGCAAAGATACTATCGGTGCCGCATCCGCTGAGCTCAGTCATGTTGGCCCAATCACTCGAAGCAAGTTCAAACCTAGTAGCTTGGATGGATCTAAATATTTCACCTCCGTGGAGATGGAAAAGAAGAGTAGATCTCATATGATGTCTGCAACCACAATCTTCTGGAGCAACACCACATTCTCGCTATTTGACGAACTTTCTCAAACAACCTCTAGAGTTGGTGAACTTGAGGATCTGGTGGATTCTCCGGTTTCAACGAAAGTCAATACCTTAATGACCGACGCAACTAATATGGACGAAAAGTTTTCCATGATGGAACAGACTATAGATGTCTTGAAGAAATCTGTTGAAGACAAAGACCTTCAAATCGCTCAACTCATGCACAAATTGGAGGCCTATGCACATGGAGAGTCAAGCCATGTCCCTCCTCGTTCACCTGTCTTCACCTTGCAAAAAATAGTTGTTGAGGAATCGCTTTCCAAGTTTAGCATTCAGAGGGAACAACAATCTACATCGGTTGCGGCGTTGTCTGTCCAACAATTGCAAGACATGATAACAAACACCATCAGAGCTCAATATAGCGGACCATCAGAAAGTTCATTGTACTACTCTAAGCCTTATTATAAGAGGATTGATTGTCTAGCTATGCCAATCAATTACCAACCGCCAAAGTTGCATTAATTTGATTTGTCGAGACTTGTAGCAATGCTTGGAACTCATGGTGACCTTTTGGTAAAGCATTTTGTTCGTTCATTGAAAGGGAACGCATTTGACTGGTATATTGGCTTGGAGCCTAATAACTAGGGATTTTAACCTACTGTTTGCTCTCTTTTCTTAGGTTTTGGGTTAAAATGAATTAAGGTATTCCCCAAAACTAACTTAAGGTGCTTACTTGCAGGTCTTGGTAAAAATGAGGCAAAGAAGCAAAAATAAACTCATAAAGGAGTCACACTTGCACAAGCACAAAGAATGGAACTGGAGCGTGGACAGCGATAATATTACGTGGCCGCGTAAGCACCTCCGCTGAGGCGACCACAAATACGCGCCCCGCGAGAGTGAAGTTCAAAGAGATTGATTTGGGCTCAAAGTATACCGCTGACCATGCTACAAAAGCACGGCTGTGAAACCAATGGCGCGGTCGCGAGTGGAATTCCACTGGGAGCGAGATAGGAGGATCAGGGAGTTTGCAAGTAAGGACCAGCTGAAGAACGCGGTCCGCGAACAAAATATGTTGTCGCAAATGAAGATCACACAAACGCGGTGGACTTTACGCTATCCGTGAAACCTAGCCCAGTCAAAGTCCAAATTTGAAGAAACACGGTCCGCGCTCATTTATGCACGGCCGTGAAAGTCCAAAAACTGAGGAACCTATTTTTATGCGGTCACCGGAACCTCCATAGGGGCATTTTTGTCCAGTAATTTCAGCTGTGTATAAATAGATCTTTTCGCTTTTTAGGTTAAGTTTTTATTAGGGAGCTCATGAACAGCCGTATTTTACCACTTTGAGTAATTTTAGAGTAGATTTAGCTTACATCTTTAGATTTTCTTCTTGTAATTGACTTCTATGACTTATATTACATCTTCATCTTTGATTTCTACCATTATCATGAGTAGCTAAACACCCTAGCTAGGGTTGTGACCAAAACCTAGTGTGGGTATTTAACGGGTCTTCAAAATTAGGGCTTAATTGTTTATGGATTAGTGATATTTAGCGTGTTTCATGCGTTAACTGTTGAATTGGTAGTTGCAAACACGGATTCGTTCCTTTTTTACTAGGGCTATTCTTGAAAAATAGGGCCCAAGTCTAGGTAAAATAGGTTAACAAGGAATTGGGGTGAATTCAAGAAATTGATAGCTCTAATTAAAGGGTTAAACCTCGAGACTTGAGCCAATTTCATTTGCATTATTTAAACACCCAATTAGGCTTGAGAAAGCCAATTCGGGCAAAGTCGCTAAAATTACCGAGAGTTATAGAGTGAGTAATTATGTGTGAAGGTTATATCACGACCCCAAATATAACAAGCCAGTCCTAAATTCTAGACCCCATTAGATACTCGCCTAGGTGGAAGTCACTTCCCTAGTGCCTTTTATCACTTGAAAAACTCTCACAAAAATATAGTAGTTAGATTACTCTTCAGCAATCAATAACATTAAAATTAGAATAGAAAAAAAGCCCAACCATGGTTATAAGTTCAATTAGAAACAACATGCACAGCTAGATTAGGTAGAAACCCAACTCCCAACCAATATTAACTCCCTGTGAAAATCGATCTCGTACTTTCGGGTAAAAACTCATCGACCACTCCTCACTACTTTATAGTGGTGTAAGGTTGGAACCGATCACTTTTTGGTGTCGTTGCCGGGGAGTTATACGGTTTTGGCTATCTATCTGACTAGTTGCGTGTCTTGTTTTTCTTTCCTTCTATTTTACTAACTTTTGTGTGTTAATAACTTTAGGTACAAAATGGTTGATCCTCTCGGCAATGTTATTCCGGGGGTAGATGATAACAGTGAGGATGAGGTGTATCTAGTACCTCAAGCTCAAATAAGAGGCCGCCAGGCCAATGAGAATATTCTAGACCCACCCCACCTCCTCCACGGGCAGCTCATCGGGTGCTTCCCAATCAAGGTTATGCCAGTGCGATTGTCCCACCCCGAATTCGGGCGGGCAATATCCAGATTACAAATGTTATGTTGACCTTATTGGAGCAACGAGGGTTCTTCATTGGCGCTCCCCATCAGAATGCTTATAAACATCTAAAGGGTTTTGTAGACACCTGTTGGGGAAGCAAACAGAAAAACGTGTCAGAGGATGCATTGAGACTGAGATTGTTTCCTTTTTCACTCAGAGTGAAAGCTTTGGACTGGCTCAAAAGGCTCCCGAACCATTCCATCACTACGTGGGATGATTTGGCTGATAAGATTATAGCCAAGTTTTTCTCACCGGGACATATGGCGGCATGAAATCTGGGAGAGACATAGAACTATAGTCAAGGAATGTCCCAATAATGACATGACAGAAGAAATGATCCAACAGACATTCTATCGAGGTATAAACACGACCAATCAATATGTTGTGAACCAGCTAGCAGGGGGTAATTTTATGAAGCTGACTTATGACGAGGCTTGTGACATACTTGATGAAATGGCTAACACTTCTTCAGCTTGGCATAGTCGGGCGAATGTTCCTCAAGGTGACCCGAATGTAATCAATATTTACAAGGAACTCCAAGACCACGGACAAGCCATAGCTGAATTGACAACTACTATGAATCAGCTAGCAAAAGCACAACTTCAACAAGTTCAAGGAACAAGGCAAGTAAATGCAATGGAAGGGATCAATCTTTTGGTCAGCAAGTGCAAAGAAATCAATATCAATATGAACAAAGTAGAAGTGACTACAACCAAGATGATTCTTTTGATGACCAAAGCGAGAAAGTTTTGTATGCCAACAACTATCAAGGACAAAGGAGCAATGCTCCAAACCAACAATGGAGATCTCAAAGGAATAATCAAAATTGGAACAATCAAGGGCAAGGAAACTAGAATAATAATAACGACAACAACAACAACAACAACAACAACTTAAACAATTGGGGGAACAACAACCAGAATTGGGGTGGCAACAACAATTGGAATGGCAATAACAACAACAATCGCGGGTCGGGCTTTCAAAGGCCCCCAATGTATCAACAACCCAAAAATCTACCTCCATATCAATCTCAAGGGCCGAGTTCTTCAAATAATGAAATGGGGAGGATCAAGAATATGTTCAAACAGATGATGGAACGGACTGCCGATTCCGATGCTCAAATTTCCTCCCACACTACTTCCATCTGCAATCTTGAAGTACAAATGGGTCAAATCTCTCAAGCATTGAACACTCACCCTAAGGGGGTTCTACCAAGTGACACGGTAGTAAACCCGAAGGGCACGAACAATACAGGACATGCCATGGCGGTGACCACAAGGAGCGGTAGAGGTGGTGAAGCAAGTACATCCAAGAAAAAGAAAATTACGAGTGATGATGTTGAAGTGCATAATGATGATGTTCCAATAGTTGATGAGCAAGTGAGTGATGAGAATTTTAATGAGTAAGTGAGGATTGGTATTCATGACAATGAGGAGGAGACTCAAAATGACGTAAACCCTTCTAGGAAACACGTAATAGACATACCAGAAACGGTAGTGCCAAAAGCCAAGGCTCCTTTGCCAAGGCCTCCTCTGCCATATCCTCAGAGACTTGCAAAGCAAAAGAATGAAAATCAATTCAAGAAGTTTATTGAGATGATGAAAAGCTTGGCAATCAATGTGCCCTTAGTGGAAGCTATTGAGCAAATCCGGGATACGCCATGTTTATGAAAGACTTGGTGACAAAAAAAGAGATCTATGGATTGCGAGACCATCAAAATGACTCATCAAGTTAGTGCAATTGTGCACTCGATGTCTCCAAAGCTTGAAGATCCCGACGCATTTACCATTCCTTGTACCATTGGGAGTGCAGATTTTGCAAAGGCCTTGTGTGATTTGGGAGCAAGTATAAATTTGATGCCTTATATTAAAGACTTTGGGTATTGTTCAATCGAGGGAGACTTCAATGAGATTTCAAATGGTGGATAGAACAATGAAGAGGCCTCTTTATTATTGATGTTGTTCTTGTACGGGTCAACAAGTTTATTTTGCCCGCACATTTTGTGATTCTCGATTGCGAAGTCGACTATGAGGTGCCTATAATCTTGGGAAGGCCTTTCCTAGCAACAGGGAAGGCCTTGGTTGATGTGGAATAAAGGGATCTCACCTTCCGGGTGGGTGATGAAAAGGTTGTATTCCACGTGTGCAAATCGATGAGGCAGCCAAATAGTAATGAAGTTTGCTCTTTTGTGGACCTCGTGATAGAGGTGATAGTTGATGAAACAAGTGCAATTATCAATGTGGAAGATCCTATGGAAGTTTATTGTTGAACCATGAGGATGATGAAAGGGATGGCTTGATTGAATGTGCTTATGCATTGCAAGGAATGGGATCCTCTTCTTATGGGCCCAGTAAACTCTCCTTGGATTTGGAAAACCGGAAGACTCCACTGACAAAGCCCTCGATCGAGGAGCACCAACATTGGAGTTGAATCCTCTTCCTTCTCACCTCAGGTATAAATTCTTAGGCCCATCTTCTACATTACCTGTTATTCTTTTTGCTTGCTTAACCAAAGTATAGCTAAACTCCACTTGTAATAACCCGACCGGTCATTTGTGCTATCGGACCCCGTTCCCATAAATGAAACTTCCCATAGCGGCTTATTGTGATTTGTGACTTGTGGGGGCGGGTGGTCCGGGATTCAGAAGTGTTTAGAGCAATATTGGAACACTTGGTTCCTTCAGGTTGGCCTTTAAGGCCAAGTTTGACTTCGGTCAATATTTTGGGTAAACGGCCTCGGAATCGAGTTTCGACAATTCTGATAGCTTCGTATGATGATTCCGGACCTAGGCATATGTTCGGAATGGGTTTCTGATGATCCGGGAGCGTTTCAGCACCCAATATTGAATTAAGAAGTTCCTTAAGTTCCTATTATGGTTTGGGATGTGTTTTTGTGTTATCGAGGTCCGAATGGAATTCCGAGATCAGAAAAAGTTTCGTTATGTCATTTATGACTTGCCTGCAAAATTTGGTGTCATTCCGAGTAGTATAGGTCGGTTCGGCGTCTTGTTAGCGAAGTCAAGAAAACTTAAAGTTCCTAAGTTTGGTTCTAGGGGTTTTGAGGTGTGATTCTGAGTTTTAGCGTTGTTTTGGGTGTTCCGAAGGCTCGAGCGAGTTTGTATTATGATTTGGGACTTGTTGGTATATTTGGACGAGGGCTCGGGTGGGCCCAGGTGTCTCCCTGATACCACACGAGGCCAAAAACCAGCTGAATAGGTGATGGTGCACCTGTTCTGGTGTTGACCGCAGGTGTGGTGCGGGACCTCTCTTGCAGTCCAAGCCTCGCAGGTGCGACCCCCAGCGGGCAGCTCATTTCTCGTAGGTGCGGATAAAGTTCCGCAGGAGCGGAGACGCAGGTGCGGTCTCCTCTCCGCAGGTCGCAGGTGCGGTCTCCTCTCCGCAGGTGCGAGCCCAGGCCTCCTCGTCCATTTCCGTAGGTGCGAGCCTTTGCTCGCAGGTGCGAGACCGCAGGTGCGGTCCTTGAGCCGCATGTGCGGAACCACTATCAGGCAGTGTGTTTCTTAAATACGGGATTCTTCATTGTTTTCTTCACTCTTTCCTCCATTAAACACTTTGAGAGCTTGGGAAAATAGCTCCATGACCCAACCCCGAAAAGGTAAGTAAATTTCATCTGAAGACTTGTTTATGTATGAATTCCTAGTTGAATTTAATTACCTAATTAGTGAAAAATTAAGGAATTGGGTAGTAACCTAGGGCTTTCGATAATTTGATGATTTACCCGTGAATTAGCTATAAAATCAAGTAAAAATCATATATTAATGATCCTTAGGCTATGGGTAGTGTTTCCTTCAAGAATTTTTGGAATCCGAGCATGGGGGCCCGGGGTTGGATTTTAGGATTTCTTCAAGAATGATGAATTTACTAAATGAGTAGGAGAATTTCCATACTTTGAGCATAAATTAATGTATCGGTATAACATTTGGCTAGTTTCAAGTCCTTGGGTGTAGAGTTCGGAGTTTCGGGTGCGTTCTTGGTCCGGGTAATAAAATTGACATGAGGTTAGTCTCCTTTCTAATCTTGTAAGAGGGAATTGTCCCCATAGGTGATTATAAATGGTGGTTTTGTCCTTATTTGCGGGGGATGCGCACGCACGAAGTGACGAGAGTCCGTGCGTAGCTACTATTATGCCTTTTTGGGTAGTTTAGGACCCACAAGCATGCTTTATGTGTTGTATCTGTGATCTTGTATATGGATTAAGTAGTTTAACATCCTCGAATCTCGCATGTGAAGGCCTAAGGGGTTATGCTTGAAGTTGACATTTCTAAAATTCTCACACTGTTAGTATGTTCCCTGCTAAATTATCTGGAAATCTCCTCCTAATCATGAATTTATATGGGAACCCGAGTTGCATGGATGATTCGCGAGCGGGGTAGCCCTAATATTATATTAACCCGAGTCGCAGGTATGATTCGCGAGCTGGGGTGGTCTTAGTATTATATTAACTGTGTCGCATGTTCGATTCGCGAGAGGGGCAGATAGATGTATCTATGGTTCGGTCAGTTCAACCCTCGGCAGTGCACATTTACTTTTCACGTCGTAATGACCGTACAATCATAGCCTGTTATATGTTTGGTAATTTGTGAGAAGCCCTGTAATTGTAAATGTTGATTTCATGAAAAGAAAGAAGGTTAAATAGCTTGTATGCCATGGAAAAGGATGGCGCGAGGGTACTAGAGATTGTTATTTGATGCTCATTCCCTTATTACTGTTCATTACTGCTATTACTGGTTAGCACACTTATTACACATTGTCTGGCCCTAGTAAGTATCACGTCGACCTCTCGTCACTACTTCTTCGAGGTTAGGCGGGATACTCACTGAGTACATATTTGTTTAAGTACTCATACAACGCTTCTGTACTTAATTGTACAGGTTTTGAGGCTGGTGCATTTGGTTATCCGACCGGAGCTTGACCCTGGGAGTATATTCTGGACCTGACTCCACGGTGAGCTGCTTCCCTTGGCGGCTCTCAGCAGCACTATGGAGTTATCTTTTGTTTATTTCTATCTACTTCCTTCAGACAGTAGAACAATTTATTTCATCTTTTGTATCTTCTACTAGTCCGTCTGTAGACTTGTAACACTAGTTCCTGGCGCACACATAGTAGACTCTATATTTTGGGACTATATATATTGGTTCATGATCCTTGTGGATACATTTACTTAAATTGGCTAATTTATCCGCTTTTACTTAAATGATCTAAGCTTAAAACTTGGTAAGTGTGGGGTTGATATGTCAAATAAGTATAATCTCACTACTAAACAACTGTTGGCTTGCCTGACTCCGGTGTTGGGCGCGATCGAAACCTGGGTTGGGATTTTGGGTCGTGACACCACTCTTGAGGTGCTTCAAAGAAGAGAAAGAGCAATTGGATGGACCTTAGCTGACATTCGATGAATAAGCCCTGCCTTTTGCATACAAAATTTTATACTTGAGAATGATGCAAAATCGTCCGTGGAACAATGATGGAGGTTGAACGGGGCTATCTAAGAGGTCGTCAAGAAGGAGATTATAATGGCTTGATGCAGGGGTGGTATATCCTATTTTGGATAGTGCATGGACTTCACCGATGCAGTATGTGCTTAAAAGGGGGTATGACGGTTGTGAAAAATGATAAAAATGAGTTGATCCCTACTAGGACTAGGAAAGATCATTTTCCATTGCCCTTTCTTGATCAGATGTTAGACAGACTTGTCGGGCGTGACTACTATTGTTTCTTGGATGGGTCAGGTTACAACCAGATTATTATAGCCCCGGAGGACCAAGAGAAAACTACCTTCACATGCCCGTATGGAATATTTTCATTCTCCCGGATGCCTTTTGGACTGTGTAATGCACCCGCTACCTTTCAGCGGTGCATGATGGCCATATTTACCGACATGGTGGAGGACTTCCTTGAAGTCTTTATGGATGATTTTAGTGTGGTTGGAGACTCATTTGAAGAATTTTTGGAAAATCTTGACAAGGTGCTAGCCCCATGTGAAGAGGCAAATATTGTGCTCAATTGGCAAAAATGCCACTTTATGCTCGAGGAAGGCATTGTCCTCGGCCATGAGATCTCAAAGAATGGAATCGAAGTGGACAAGGAAAAGATAGAAGTGATTTCAAAGCTACCTCCTCCTACTTCCACCAAGGGAGTTAGGAGCTTTCTTGGGCATGCGAGGTTCTACTGAAGGTTCATTAAAGACTTCTCCAAAGTGGTGAATTCCTTGTGCAAGCTACTAGAAAAAGATGCAAAGTTTGTATTCAATGAAGAGTGCATGAAGGCTTTTGAGCTCTTGAAGTATAAATTGACAACCACTCCAATCATTATCGCACCCAATTGGAGCTCTCCCTTTGAGCTCATGTGCGATGTAAGTGACGTTGCGGTAGGAGCAATTTTGGGATAAAGGGTGAACAAAATATTTCATCCAGTGTACTTGCAAGCAAAACAATGAATGATGCCCAAGTGAATTATACAGTCATGGAGAAAGAGTTGTTGACAATTGTGTTCTCCATGGAGAAATTTAGGCCTTATCTCGTGGGTGCCAAAGTGATTGTTCACATCGATCACGCGACACTCTAGTACTTGATGACCAAAAATGACTCAAAAGCTAGACTGATGAGATGGGGTTTTGTTGCTTCAAGAGTTTGACCTCAAGATCATTGATGGGGAAGGAAGTGAAAATCAGGTAGTAGATCATTTGTCCTGTCTAGAAGAGGAAAGGAGGCCAAAGATGGTCTTGAAATTAATGATGCATTCACGGATGAGCAACTCCTCTCGATTTCTTTGAATGATATGCCTTGGTTCGCGGATGTTGCCAGTTTCATTGTTGTCGGCATTGTCCCATGTGAGCTCTCTTCTAACCAAAGGAAGAAACTCAAACGGGACAATTTGGACTATTATTGGGATGAGCCCTATTTGTTCAAGATTTGCAATAATGGGGTGATTTGTAGATGTGTCGCAGAGGAGGAGCAAGTGAGTATACTTGATGCTTGTCATTCCTCGCCCTACGGTGGTTATCACGGTGGAGCAAGAACTGCTTCCAAGGTTCTTAGCTGTGGTTTTTATTGGCCAACCCTGTATAGAGATACAAGTAAACTTGTCAAGAGATGTGATGAATGTGAGAGAGCTGGGGAATATCAAAGAAGGATGAAATTCCTCTCACCATTATCCTTGAAGTTGACCTTTTTGACGTGTGGGGAATAGACTTCATGGGGCCTTTTGTGAGTTCTTGTGGCAACACTTACATTCTAGTGGCGGTGGATTATGTTTCCAAGTGGGTTGAAGCCGCGGCTTTTCCCAACAACGAAGCCTAGAGTGTAGTGGCGTTTCTTAAGAAAAATATCTTCACACAGTTTGGTACTCCTCGTGCAATTATCAGTGATGGGGGGTCTCATTTCTGCAATAGGGCATTTGACACTTTGCTTGAAAAATATGGTGTCAATTACAATGTCAACTCCTTATCACCCCCAAGCTAGTGGACAAGTGGAGGTCTCAAGCAGGGAAATTAAAAGCATGTTGTCAAAAACAGTGAAGGCAAATAGAACGGATTGGTCAAGGAAGCTAGATGATGCGTTGTGGGCTCATAGGACTACATTTAAGACTCCAAGATGTATTTCTCCATATCGGTTGGTATTTGGAAAAGCATGTCATTTGCCGGTTGAGCTAGAACATAAAGCCATGTGGGCCTTGAAGAGGTTAAATCTTGAGTGGGATGTTGCTGCAAATCTCCGTGTGGAACAACTCAATGAGCTAGATGAATTCCGGTTCCATGCCTATTCAAGCTCATCATTGTACAAGGAGAAGATAAAATACTTGTACGACAAATATGCCCGAAACAAGGAATTCAAAAAGGGTGATTTGGTCCTTCTTTTCAACTCCCAGTTACGTCTGTTTCCGGGAAAGCTTAAGTCCAAATGGAGTGTCCCCTTTGAGGTAGTGCATGTAACACCTTTTGGTGCTCTTGACTTGAAGAACAAAAATGGTGAAATCTTCCGGGTTAATGGGCACCGTTTGAAGAATTACTTGTGCAAGTTTGACGACAGCCACGTGGTGGCCTTGATCAAGTTCCAATGATGATGGTAACATGCATCCTGCCGCGACGTTAAATCAGGCGCTTCTTGGGAGGCAACCCAAGTGATTTTCTTTCTTTTTTTCACTTTTCTTCTTCGATTAAGCTCGTTTGAACTAACTGGTTGTGAGATATTTGTAGGAATTGTTTGTGCAGTGCAGGAATGACACTGGAAAAAATTAGCTAAGTATGAAAATTGGTCTGCTGATCGCGCTCAAAATTCTGCGGTCAGCGAAAGCTATTTTGCGGGGGCGTAAATATGTAGCGGACGCGGACTTGAAAATTCCAGAATGATAACTCTCTGAAGTTTAATCCGCGTCCGCGGTGAAATTTTCGCGGTCAGCGGAGCTTGTTTCGCTGTCGCGCTTAGTTTTCCGCTCTCTGCGGAGTTAGTGAAGCAGCAGCTCTTCAAAATAGCCAAGAGTGCAGGCCACGATGCAATTCTGCGGTCGCGCCCAGGTAAGTAGTCGTGTCCGTATGTTTAAGTATAAATAGGATGATCCTCCTCCTTTTACTATTTTCGAACTTTCAGTGATCAAAACCCATGCATCACTTTTCATCCCCCTCTCTTTAATCTCCATTATCATCATAGTAACCAAGAGTCAAGTTTTTAGTTCAATTCTCACAACTGGTATGTTAGATTCTATGTCTTAATTGTAGTTCTTTCTTTTTCTTTTTACTTAGTTTCAATTTTTCTTTCTAGTTAGGGTTACTACATGCCTAAAATCATAATCATGCTTAATTGATGAAAAAACTAGATGGGTAATTAATTAGCATGCCTAATTCACTTTATCACTTAATTTCCTAATTTGTATGCTAAGTGAAAATCCTAGGTTTTAAAGTCTTCGTCAGTTCCTGAGCAGTTTGAATTTCGCGGCCGCGGCCATAATTCTACGGTCCCCATTCATAGGATTTGCTGAGTTAAAAATGGCTTACTTCTTCGTGGTTAAGGTGAAATTTTCGCAGTCAGCGGCCTGCATTAGCTTCCATTCAGAGAGTTGTTAAATTGGGTCCGTGGATGCGTTAGTTTTTACGCGGACAGCGACGTAGATTTTGCAACCGCCCCCAGATTCTCGCGGTCATTGGTGGTCAAACTTCAGAGACTAGGTAGTCTGAACCCCAGTCTCCCACTGATCGCGATCCTTTTTCCGCTGACAGCGGTGGCCAGTCCGCAGCCGCATCTCTTTTTCTACTGACAGCGGTCCACTGTCATGTGACATACTATAATCATTTATCTGCTTTCATCTGATACTTGCTTGAGTACCAATACTAATGATCTTCCACTAACTATCTATACAGATAATGGTTAGATCTTGTGGTGGTTCAAAAAAACAACAAGGGAGGGGAGAATCCTCCTAGGGCCGGGGGAGAGGAAAACTGACTACACCCTTAGCTCCTCGAAGAGTCATTGGAAAAAAAACAAACCCTCTGGAGACCCACTACCGACACTTCGAAGACCAATGAATATGTCCCCTCCTGGGAGATTTCTGATCACGCTCAACTATGTCTTATAAAAGACTAAGCGGGCGATGCAAATATAATTCGGGGTATTACGCCCAGAGTCGATCCCACAGGGAATTTATGTATCAATCAAGCCGTCAGAATATAAAACTTTTACTTACTCAGTTTTCTCTAGACTTTTGAATATAAATTGGTGATGTATTATTATTTCTACTAGCAATAATGATAAACTAACAATGACTAACAATATGATTTAAACAATTATAATAAAGGTCTAAGGTTATGCTATCCCCCGTTGGTGAACTTACTTCTCAGATATTTCCTATAACTTGACTAATTTTTTATATCAATCATGAACATTCTATCTACCATAAATCTCTCTCAAGTAATTATGATAATTTACTAGTCGTAGTCTCTCAAGTTACGCTAGCCAAATTGCATTACAGTTCACTTTAGATTGCACCCGCAGTATCGTTATTTCTAATCCAACTTCTAAACCCTCGGTTATGACTTTCGTCTATACTCTCGGAGTGGTGTTGTTC
Organism: Nicotiana paniculata; assembly: GCA_005239505.1. Classification (NCBI taxonomy): domain Eukaryota; kingdom Viridiplantae; phylum Streptophyta; class Magnoliopsida; order Solanales; family Solanaceae; genus Nicotiana; species Nicotiana paniculata. The sequence goes on along the minus strand of ML327849.1, from coordinate 699 downwards.
AAACAATAACCTAAGTATGCACTCTTCCTCAAGTAGATGCATACTAAATAGGCACAGCTAATTGATGGTCATTCAATTAACTACAATAAGAACGGAGTTGAACAAATACAGATTAAACAACCAATCAAAACTATATTAATACCACCATAAGTTTGTCCCCCAACGGGTTCCACCAAAACCCTAGATTACGAAAATTAGCTACTCATATTCATAAATATCAAATCTAAAATAACTTGTATAATTGAATTACATAGTAATGAACTAAGGAGATAAAAATCAATGTTTTTGCTTTGCTGAGTAGTAATCCACAGGTTTTCCTTCACTTTGATGATATCCTCTCTTCGAATCCTTCGTATGTCTTTCGATCCTCGTTAAGTTGTGTTTTAGGGGTCTATTTTTATGTTTAGGACAAACCCTAAATGTGTAGGATACTTCTATTCCAACCGGGAAACATTTAAACTCGTCAAAACTCGGAATTGACTGAAACAGGGGCCTGGCATTTGGGCCCTGGCGCCTGGCTAACGCCAGGCTAAGGCTGGCGTTTAGACTCTAACGCCTGGCGTTAGCCAGGCTAAGGCTGGCATTTGGACTCTAATGCCTCGCTAACGCCAGGCAGGGTCAGGCGTTTGGGCTCTGCCGCCCGGCTATAGCCCGGTGCACTCCTCCTCGCCTCTTGAGCGTATTTTCGATGTATTTGCA